>PVKC010007496.1:0-29427 GCA_004027635.1 Crocidura indochinensis
GTGCTTATTTCCCCCTTTTTATTAATTTTTATTTTTGCTTGCTTTGGTTCTGCTTAGTACAAAATTCTAGTAGAAAAGTCTTGCTTGAAATAAAAGCTCAGGTCACAGACATTGTATAGCATGACATTTTTATCCACAAGTACACTAACAATATAATATGGCAGTGTTACTTTTTGCATAGGCACACTTAAATGGGGGAAATCTTATGTATAGGAACAAGTTCTTATCTACTAGGCATAAGGAACCATAAATTTTATAATGTCAAATGCCCCCCACCCTGAACATTTGTGATTGGTCTTGACTTAGACATCATGGGATCAGATAATGACCATCCAACCCCAAACCTGGATCCCAACCTTAGAACTAATACAGTTCCTTATAATATAACAAAGGAATCAATCCCCCCCCCCCCAGGGAAGTCCCTAATACTATTTTGGCATCAACTTGCACCAGGGTAGGTTCATATGACATCCTGATGACAGGGAAACAGCACAACTTGATCTAAGGGCAGGTTCATAAACCTCATCACCTAATGGTGAAATAAAATCAAAAGACTCTCTGTTTTTTTGAACTCTGCAAAAACCAAAATAACTAATTATAGAAGACTGACTACAACAACCATGACTGACAGAATTTCTGGAAGCATAAAGAAAGAACTTGTCCAAGATTGTGTGCAAAAACCAAGATCTCTAATTAGAGGACTGACTTTCAAAAGACAAAAGTAATATTGATATTTTCTATTTGCCATCACATAGCATCATCCTGAAGAATATGTTTATAACTCAGAGATTATGATTTAATTGCTTTTAATAATTGGCACACTGAGTTTTAGCAAAAAAAATACATTTTGGATTATTGGTAGGTAACCACACTTAGATGGCATTTTTTATACTAAGCTTATTGATAAACATACACATTTTATCTGAGATAATCTAGAGGATTTAAGATGCTCTAGATAAACACAGATTCATCTTATCTCTAAAAATTTAACTAGTCTAAAAATACTTTATTACTCCAGGGATAATCCAACTCCAAAATGCATATTAAAAGTGTTTTTTTAATTTATTTTATTTTGTAATTTATTTTTTTAATTTTACTTTATTGAAATAATTGTGATAGACACAGAGTCCTTCATAGTTGAATTTCAGATATACAATGAATCAGGCCCCTTCCTACTACCAAAGTCAATCTTCCTTCACCAGTGGACCCAGAATACATCCTATCTCGCCACCCTTTGCACCCTAGCTTGACTGTGTAACAGGCCTTTTAGAGTTTATATTGTTAAAGTTTAGGTCCCTTTATCTATTTTCATTGACTTATGTAGGGTGTGATCTATGGATCAATCTTTAAATCCTTACACATAGTTATTCAATGTTTCTAACATCATTTGTTTAGGAATTATCTTTGTTCCATTTTATATTCTTGGCTCCTTTTCCATATATTTTGGGGTTTGTCACTGGATATTCTATTCTGACCAATATTGGTCTGAAAATATGACTTTCTTCTATACTGTTTTGATTACTGTGGCTTTATAGTAGAGCTCAAATCAGGTAATAAAATGCCTCCCAGTTTCTTGTATTATTTTGAGTATTGATTTGGCTATCCTAGGTCTTTTATGATTCCACAAAAACTTTTAATTGATTGTCCTCTAAGTCCTTGAAAAATGTCTGAATTTAAATAGGGATTGCACTGAATCCATATAGTAGTTTATGTAGAATGGTCATTTTGATGATATTGACTTCCAATCCATGAGCATGTAATGATCTTTCATGTTCTTAGGTCTTTTTCAATTCTTTGTGAAGTATTTTGAAGTTTTCTTGATATAAGTTGACTAGCTTTCTTGTTAGGCTGATTCCTAGGTACTTGATGTTTGGATCCAATTTTAAATGGGATGGACACTTTGATCTCTTTCTCCTATGAATTATTATTTGTATAAAGGAACACGACAGCCCCTTTTGTGTTTGGTGTGAATATTAAGACATGAGGTTCCACAGACCCTCCCAGACACAAACCGTTCTGACTCCAAAGGACAAATGATCAATAATGGCACTGCAATCCAGAAGGAAACTGAGATAAGGCTGGAAAGGAGGCCCAGTTTATGCTTGGTGTATGATATTAGGATGGGAAATTTTATATTCCCATCCAGACACAGGCATTGAGTGTCACCAAGGGACAAATGGTCAGCAATTGCACTGGGACATGGAAGGAGGCTGGTTGGCGCAAAGGGAAGAAGATCAGTGATGATAATGGAAGCCAGAAGGAGTCTATAGAAAGACTAGAAAGGAGGCCCCTTTCTCATTTGGCCTATTTGTTTTATTTCTCAAGTATTCCCACTTGGCCTATCTGCAATTCCTGGATTGTATATTTTCCATCTACTTTAACACCTTAAAGTATCTTTACTGTCCTCTCACCTGAGTCTGTAGAGAAACTTCACAGAGAGAGGAAAACATAATGAGGGAGGCTATTATCAAGGGTGTGGCAGAGTATTTCTATATTTGTATTTGGACTAGCTAACTTTACAATCTTTATCCCAATCAGTAGTTGGATTAATCAAACCTCTGGTTTCAAAGTATTATGTTTATAAGGAATGAATAAAGGTTCTCTTTCCTAGAGAAAACTTTCACCTACTTCTGCATTTAACTAGACCGATTTCCATGTCCCTGTAAACATCACACAATACATGTTTATATGAACAGGAAAGGAGAAGAATGCACACTCTGTTGCCTATTGTCTTTGAGTGCCATTTGTATTTATCCTGAAATACAAGTATATATGTATGTATATATGTTTCATATATATATATTAAATATAATTAGTCCATGAAAACAATTTGTCAACAAGACTGACCCTATATTGCCTCTCAGGTCTCTTTTCTGGGTGGCAAAATAATGTCTTTCTTTCCAGAATCCTAAAGAGTCTTAAGCATATAAAACCTCCATATAAGGAACAATTCATTTTGGAATCTTATTTCTTTCCATTGTGATGAACAGTGTTTTGACCTCTGTTAAAATGCAAATACTTTGGGAGGAATTTTCACATCCTCTTTCCTGCGATTCAATTTTGATGTGAATATTTTATGAGAAATGATCAGGAGAGGGAAGCTGCTGAAAAGACATGAGCAAAACCATTTTAAAAAAGCCTGCATCTTTCAATAAATACATTCTTCCAGTTCTTGCCACAATCCTTCATTCCCTAGTCCAGAAGTACTTGCTCAATCTACTGCATAACTCTTTAAGGCAGACCTTTATTTTCTGCTTTGAATGGTTTGTTTTATTTATCATATTTAAAAATATACAATTATTTGTGACTGCATAAGTTTAATGTTTGTTTCCTGTTTCTCTCTACTACTGTAAGAAACGTTTTAAGATAAAAGATTCCCACATCTTGGATTTAAGACCCTATTTCTAAATATTCAAATATAACATATATATATTTCTGTGTATATAGAAGTATATAATATACTTGGTTATATATAAATCCATTAATGGGTTTTAAAATATAATATAATGCATCCATTAAAAATAATATACCATATTAAATGTTATCCATTTATAAGAAAAGACAAATTGTTAAATTTAAATTTATAATTTGATATTACATAAATATGTTTTTATTACTAGTCATTTAATTAGTAAAATGTAGAAAGGCATTCTGTTGTCTTTTAGCACGTTAATAATTTCAAATTAAGTCAACAATAACAAAACTAATTTATATGCTTTTTCTGTTTCAAAGAAGCAATAAAAACATTGCAATTAAATGACAAGTTAATAACGTGAGGTTTTATTTGCAAATCTCTCATTTCTTTGTGCTCATATTGACACTGTATTCTTTTATTTTCCCTTGTGATTTTTCATCTTTAGCTTTAAAATGTAAAAGTGATTAAACATGTCAAAACAAATAACTCTAAATTTTAGGTTTTCAAGTAAATTAAAATTTCATGGACCTCTTGAAAACAGTCATATGGAAACATCCAATAATAACCATATCAACTTCTAATGGAATAAGTTTTCACCAAGTTTAAAAGACCTTTTGTGTTTATATAAATTCATTTTGAATGATAGATGAAAAATATTAAGTCCAGCTCATCCCTAATAATTCTATTTATAATAGTTCATCGGAGAGTTATTTCATGGATTACCTGCACAACAATACCATATGTTTTGCGCATTTATAAAAATAAGCTGCTTTTTTATTTAATTTTTAAGCTGCTTTTTAGATTGCTGAGTTAAATAACATCTTACTATGCTAACCTAGGTACAATTAATGTACTTATTGTGAATATTATGCCACTTCAAGCATAATTTAATTAATAATCATATTTAAATAAAATACAGGTGTGTATCTAAAAGAATAATTATTTAATTAAAAGATTGTGTCATTGTTTAAATATATAGAAAAACTAAAAGATGGGAGTTTTTTTATGCCTTTTGCTTTCATATACTGTGAATTACAGAATGAACTATGCTCTTGTTAGCATCTAGAGGTCATGCACTAAGCAATGCTCATCAAAAATATAGAGAAACGAAATAGTTTCCATAAACAATAAAAATATGAATTTAAAGGAAGAAACATTTCAAACAAAAAATAATACCTTATAAAGCATACTTGCTCAAAGTACTATTCCATTTGTTTTGCATGCAAAGAAAAACATGACTGACTTGTGGGTAAAATTGACTGGAGATTCAACAGAGGAAGTAACTTTTGGTCTGAGATCCCAGAGAAAAGGAAGCATTCTGATTTGGGGCAGGACTGATATATGAGTCCAAAACTAGGGACCAGCTTAATATATATATTATATTTATATATAAAATATATATTATATTTATGTATATATTATATTATATTATGTTATGTTATGTTATTATGTTATGTTATGATATGTTATGATATGATATGATATCATTATATACTATATTATATTATTACATTATCATATTATATTATTAATTATATTATATATATTGGAGATAATGAGTAATGTTGACCAAGAAACAAACCACTGTTTGCTTTTATAATAGGCACTTTTATTCGATGGGGGGCATACCAGATGACACTCAGGGGTTACTCCTGGCTATGCACTCACAAATCGCTCCTCGCTTGAGGGACCATATAGGATGCTGGGAAATCGTCCTGGGTCAGCCACATGCAAGGCAAATGCCCTACTGCCAAGCCATCGCTCTGGCCCCAATAGACTCTTTTTTATATACAATTATTGCTCTAATGTTGTTTGTAAGGTGTTGGGATACAAAGTTGCTAAACTCACGGCTGATATATCCAGCCATGAGCTGTGGGAGAGGCCTTGACAATAATCGTCCGCAACAAATGATTCAAACAAAGAGGTTTGGCCAAAAGCCTAATTCTCCCTGGTTCGATCTCTCTCTCCTCTCTGTCAGTCTCTGTCTCTTTCTCTGTCTCCCTGTCTCTGTCTTCTCTTCTTTCCCTGACTCTGCTCTTCTCTCTTAATCTTCTGACTTCTGTCCCTGGTTCTGCACACTCTCTCTTCTTCTCCCTTAATCTCTCTCTTTCTGTCTTGCTCTTCTTCTTCTCTATACGTCTCCCTCTCTCTCCTAATCTTTCTCCCTGACAGCCCCTTCTTCTCCCTCTTTCTCCCAGTCTCTCTCCGTTCCACCTCCATCTCTCCCCTCCCCCCTTTTATCCTTTCTCTCCAACTGTCACTCTCCAACTGTAACTGTCCAACTGTCTCCTTTGGCCTCCCCTTCAAACTTTATTATTTATTAATACAAAATAAATACAATACATAAAATAAATATATAATACTCTACAGTAAGGTTCATATATCATATTTTATTACCTTTCTGCATCACTTTCTCCTTCTGATTGAATGCTTCCCTCTACCATAGTCCTTTCTCCCATCCTATTCTTCAGATCCTCAAAGGTATTATTTCTTATTGAATACTATTATTCAATATTTCTTATTGAATAGTCATGTAGTCTTTGAGTATTTGTTATCCACCATTATGTTTCTTTATATTAGCATATGAGAGAAATCATTTTGTGTGGGTTACTTTACCTCTAACTATCTTAACTCACCATGAAATCCTCCAGGTTTCATGAAACCCTCCAGGTAGCAGCAGATACATGATATTATCTTTTTATGGCTGAGTAATATTCCATTGCATATATACTATAATTTCTTTATCCACTCATTTATTCTTGGACATTTATTCTTGGACAGCCCAGATTTGGGCATTATAGATAATGCTTTAAGAAACAGGGCATTGAAAATATTGTTTTTTAAACTTTGATTTTGGGCTCTTGGATTTATACTCCAAGAAATGAATCTCCAGCATTAAATGGAATCTCAATATCTAAGTTTTTAAGTATTGTGCATATTGTTTTCAAAAATAAATGGACCAGTTACCATTCTCATCAGCACTGAATAACATTTCTTTTCTCTTCACATCCACATCTGCACTAAAGGTTCTTTTACTGTTTATTTGTACCAGTTACAGTGGTATGAGATGATATCACATTGTTGCTTTGATTTGTAGATTCCTGATGATGCAGAGATTTTTTTATGTCTTTTGACTATTTGCATTTACATTTAGAAAAAACCTGCTAATTTCTTCTCATTTTCGGATGGGTTTGGATTTTCCTTAAAAAACATATCAGTAAGAAGTGTTCTATGTGTGTGCACTTAACATCCTGCATTTGTTCCAAATTGAAGCTAGAGCATATCCTAGGAATTGAATATCTTCAACAAATCAATAAAAACATGCCTCTAAAAATCTAGCATCTTTGGTGATTACTAACTCCATACACATGTAACAAAATTCCTTCTCTCCAGGATATTGAGTCTAGGCATGTGGTAACACACCTTTATAGCTAGTTTGTTGAATGGACAATCTTTATTCTGATGTAGCATGGCACTTATGTGAATATCACTTCTGAAAATGTAATTTTTAGTTTATCAATGGAAATCATTTAGTCAGCTGAAAAAGTAAATATTTTTCAATATTTTAATATTATGAATAATATTAAGCAGTACAATGTAAGCATTGAAATTATTTTCATTTAATATCCTAATAATTGTTCCTGATTCTGATGTCTTAGTAATTAGTCAATCTACCATTGATGGGGGAAAAAGCAATAAAGTATATTTTGATGTGTATCACATTTCTGTAGACAGTTATAATTTAAGAAATGGAAATATCTTCTATGAATATTATTGTGATGGAATTCTTTGGTTATGAGATTCCTTTTGTATGACATTTTCTGTCCACTTTACTTTCCTCTATTCCACCATTTTAAATCAGTGAGTTTCATTGAATGTCAGTTTTGGGAGCCAAGTAATAGATATCAAATTATTATTCAGTCTCAGCAAAGCTTGGCACACAATCTCTGTAATTTGAACTAATGTACTTCTGTAGAGCTAAGTAAGCATGTTAAAAGGCCTGACACAGGAAAAGAGCATTTTACCTAACATAAGAAAATATATTTGTTTCCAACAAGCATGGAGAAACAAGGTTGTTCATAAAAACAGAGGATTACACTGTCAATACAGCAGTGCATATTAGACAGTGAGGGTGAGTACCTACTCATTGTTTGGTCATCCAGGAACCAGGAGGTTTCTGGACACTACAGCCATGCAAGACCTTAAGCCAAGTCATCTAACCACTAATATTTGCCATGAAAATTAGAGAAAAGTGAAGAGATACAGAAAACTATCTGTTGAAAATCTGTTGAGATCTATATAAAAATGATAGAACATAAACACAAGGCACAGAATAAAAATAAAGAAAACATCATTAGAGTCATTTTAACTGAAAAGATATGAGCAGATTCTAAAATCTATTAGGGACAATAATACTCTAGTCCTCATTTTTACTAATAGCAAGATTTGTAATTTTGTCTTCATTTGTTATTTTAATGTTCTAATTAATTTAATATATATTATTCCAAAAGTTTTATTACTTCTTTTTTATTATCTTTTTTGACTTCACATATTCCTCCATTTCTATGTATTTATTGATCTTCCTATTGTTGGAGAATTGTAGCCTGGGGCTGGAGCCTTGGAGCAAGGGGTAACATCTGCCTTGTCAGCGCTAGTTTAGGACGGACCAAGGTTTGATCACCCATTATTCCATATGGTTCCCTCAGCCAGGAGCAATTTCTGAGCAGATAGCCAGGAGTAAGCCCTGAGCATCATCGGGCATGGCCCAAAAACCAACAAAGAAAGAAAAAAATTGCAGCCTGATTAAATATATTATTATCTTTTTTTTTGGGGGGGGGGTCACACCCGGCAGTGCTCAGGGGTTACTCCTGGCTCCGTGCTCAGAAATTGCTCCTGGCAGGCACGGGGGACCATATGGGGCACCGGGATTCGAACCGATGACCTTTTGCATGAAAGGCAAATGCCTTACCTCCATGCTATCTCCCGGGCCCCGATTAAATATATTATTATGTCATAAAATCATATAAAGCTTATGGACTATGTCTCAATTGAATTGATTTTGTATAATGACATAAGAAATTTAAATATACATAGAAAATATGCATGGGAATCACATACCACATTATCTTCATTGATCAAAAATATTTAAATCCATCCTGACCACTTCCTTTTTTTTGTCCTAATTTTTACACCTAATTTTCACACACTCTTGTTCCTTTTTTTTTTTTTATAACTACTACTTGGTCTTACAATATAAAAGAATTTTTTTGTGTGTGTGTCATGTAGTTCATTTATTAGGTTGTTTTTCCTATATAAAACATATGAGTGGAATTATACTTTCATTATATTTTAGATCTCATTTCACTAATTACAACATTCTCAGATCTACCTGTTACAAATGATAAGATTCTATCAGTTCTTTTATAGTTGAGCAGTAGTCTATATAGATGCATACATATGCTTATCTTTATTATACTTGTATTTTTGTAGATAGACACAGGTTGTTTGTAGATTTTGGCTACTGTAAATAAGGATACAATAAACCGAGGCATCAATATATCTCTGCAAATTATGTTTTGCATTCTAAGGCAAAAGACTCAGACATAGAATATATATAGAAACTGCAATATCTAATTTCTAGGATAGTCTATTTTCCACAATGACTGCACCAATGTATATATCCAAGAACAGTGTTTAAGGAATCCCTTCTGACCATATCTCTCCAATAGTAATTTCTTGTCTGTGGAGTTTAGCCTTTCTCACAGGTGAGGGGTGTTCTTTCTGTGTATTGAGTTTCATTTTCCTAACACTAAAAGATGATAATCAACCTTTCAAGTGCTTATTAGTCATTTCCATGTCTTCTTTGAGGCAATATCAATTTATATCCTCTGCTCATTTTTTTCAATGATACTGTTTCTTTATGTTCATGAGTTCTTTTATATGTTTTGAAAATAAGGTCATTATTAGATGGAAGATGTGAAAATGCCTTTACCTATTCAGTAGGGTGTTTTTTACTTGTACACAACTTTCTCTTGCATACAGAAATTATAATTTTCACTTTTAATTCCAGCTTGGAATAAACCCAATTGTTGACCTTTACTTCTGTTTCTTTTGCCATTTTAGTGGTGAAATCTATATACATCTCTAACTCTGTTGTTACGGATCCTTATTATCATGTTTTCTTCTGTGTATTTCATGATATTGTATTTTACATAACATGGGATGTTTTCCACATAACTTTCATCATTCTAATTGTATTGTATTTTTCTATAAGGTGGACAATGGATTGTAAATTCAAAAATATATGTATCTAGTATAAATGTTAGTTAAGAAAGTTTTGTTTTATTTTACACAATTCTGTTTAAATTTAGTCCAAAATTCAATACCAAATAGAGAAATGATTTAAATAGTCTAGAATCCTGATCAATATTTTTAGAATTAAAATTGTAAAAGTCTTCAGTCATTTTTAAATAACTAATTTTTATTATTACACTATGCACAGAAGGTAACAAAATGTCAAGGTGCATGCTTTATGTTCATTGAAGAAAATGGCTATTATGATTTTCCACTAACTAAATCCTTTACATATTTGAAATGATTCTTTTTATTAATACCTTTTCTAAAATAATATTGTTATTTGCAGAAAAAATATACACCCCATGTATATAATTTTAGTTAAAAAAGTAGACTACCTGCTTAGATATATAGGAACCTGCAGAAATTTTGAATTGGACAGTTAAACTGACATCTAAATTAATAGGCTGGCACATAACTCCCTGCCCATTACTTCTTTTTAATTACTTAACACAACTTCTTTAGCTTTTCTGAGTTGGGTATTAGGTTGTGCAAACTTTGAATTTATAAAGATAAAATGCGTTCAATTCAAGATAAAACAAAATTCAAGAAGTAAATGAAAATCTGTTTTATACGAAATCCCTCCATAACCTGAGAGAAATGTATTGACTATTTTAGGAGCAGAGACTTACATGACAGCTCTTTATAGCAGAACTATTCCAAAGATAAATGGACGATTTTATTCTCAAGTGATTCTGGCATGTTCCTTTTGAAAAGCAAAAACATAATTGAAACAAAGCTTGCTAGTTTTTACCATTTTAGTAAGTTAGGAAACAAACAGGGACTGTTTGTAACTATTTGTTATATTTTGACAGCTAGTTGTGACAGTTGTTATTATTTAATAGGACTGAGTTTATAGAATGAGCCCAATAGAGGTTGTGTGTTCATTTTCAGATCCCTAGCCAGAATCACTTCCAGGTAAAGGTAAATTTATTTTATTGTGCAAATGTCAAGTATCTGGGTTTTATGCCAACTATGGCTTAAAATATTTACTTATAATAAAATGTTCCTATTTAATTAGGGTTCTATTTTTAAAAACCAAAATCATTCTTTTAATGTTATTATTATATTGTATGATATAGTTAAATGTAATACTAAAATAAATGTAGCTAGCACTTGGTATCATCCCTTTTTTAGAAATGGAAGTGAATTTTATAATTTTATTTATTTTAATTACTTTATTTTAACACCATGGTTATAAGGGTATTCATAATACAGTTTTTTTCACAGTTTTAATGATGTTCAAGATTGAGCTTCAATCATACAACATACACTTTACTAGTGCACATTTCCCTTCAGCAAAGTCCCCAATTTACCTCCCACCCTACCACCACATCCATGCCAGCCTTATGTGGCAGATATTTTTCATTAGTCTCTGTCTCTCTATCTCATTTTTCCTTTATACAGAGTGCTTTGTAATATTATTACTGAAGGTATATCATGCATACTACTCAATCGTCTTTCAGCACACAATTCTGTCCAGAGTTATAATTCCAAATAATATTCTCATAGTGGTCCTTTCTCTGCCTTAATAGCACTTCCCACTATTTGTGCCAAGCTTCCTTCCATGGAGTGGTCCTCCTGCTCCTCATTTCTATTGTTTCTGAATATTATTACCATAATTATTTTCAAATATAGATCCCACAAATGAGTGCAAATATTTCTATGTCTCCCCCCCCCATTCGTTTTACTTAGCATAATACTCTTCATATCCATTCATGCTTAGTTAAATTTCATGACTTCAGTTTCTCAATAGTTGCTTAGTATTTCATTGTATAGATGTCACTAAGTTTCTTTATCCACTCATATGCTCTCAATCACTTAGGTTCTTCCTAGATCAGGCTACTGTGAATTATGCTTCAAAGAACATAGGAGTGTAGAGAAAATTTCTGCATTGTGTTTTTTTTTTTTTGGCTTCTACTGTATATTCCTATGAGTTGTATTCTTAATCACATGGAAGTTCAAGTTTGAGTTTTTTGAGGAATATCCATATTTTTTTCCAGAAAGGGCATATCAGGTTATATTCCCACCAGCAGTGAATAGGAGTCCCTTCGTCCATGTATCTATTGGTAACAAGTTTATTCTTATTTATTGTGATATGTGCCAGTGTCTGTGGTGTGAAATGGTATTTCATTATTGTTTTGATTTACGCCTCCCTGATGATTAAAACTGTGGAGCATCATTGTATGTGTCTTTTGGCCATCTGTATTTCTTTGAAGGAATGCCTGTTTCTTTCTTCCCATTTTTATGAAAACACAACGATTTGCAAAGTTAATGAGCTTCATTCATGGAATCTTTCACCATCACTCTCACAACTGCTCTCATCAGGTCAAGTTTGGTTGTATTTAGATTTCACACATCAGTATTGTGGGCTTTGTGCTTCAGATATATTGATCTAAAATACCTTTACAAGGTATAAAATGTATTGTTGTCTTATAATTTTAACATTATCACTTGTATGCTAGCAAGAGAGAAAAATGTGAATGTAGTTAAGCAATCAGTTGCCTTTACTGACGTGAGACTGAGGAGAATGGGAAAGACAGCATGCACATTCTTTAAAAACATTTGCAAGAGATGATTGCATGAATTCCTGGTGGAAAACTCCAGACTAATCAAATGAGGTCCCAATATTAAGGTGCTTTCCCAGTTTTTTTTTTTAATGAACCTAATTGTAGGTGTATAGCTACATTGGAGATTTTCTGCTACTATAAACTTCCTCCATAATTAAAAAATCGGTTAGGTTAGATGGACCTTTATATTCACTTATCTAAATATTTCTCAACTGGGGCTGGAGCAATAGCACAGTGGTAAGGCATTTGCCTTGCACATGGCCAACACAGAACAGAAGGTGATTCGAATCCCGGCATCCCATATGGTTCCCCGAGCCTCCCAGGAGCGGCTTCAGAGCGAGAGCTAGGAGTAAACCCTGAGCGCCACCGGGTATGACACCCCAAAGAAAGAAATACTTCTCAAAAAGGTATCTATGATATTTATATTAATAATGTAACCCCACCCCTCATTATTCCTGGGTAACCTTACCTATAAGAAAGACCTCCTATTTCTGGGAGGGGTCTTAGAGAGGTTACAAATGGTTTGGTCTGAGGGGCAAAAAGGAATCTGCATGGATGGAGTTGGAGGAGCTGCAGGAGGAGAGATGGCTGAAAGAAGCTAAGACACAGGGCAAGCTAAGGATAGCATGCGTAAATGGTTATGATAGGCCACACATGTTGGCCAGGGCAAATAAAAATGCTATTTCTTGAAGAAGCCTGCCTGTGAGTTTTCTACCCGCCTCCTGAACTCGTGGTCCCACTGGTTGGAAGGGATTGGAGCCACGTGGTCCTGGGCTGGAGGAGAAAGGTCTCCATTCACCATCCCATGACCATCCAGCTCCATCCAAAGGGCCTCTTAATTATTTGATACTACAAAAGTTGATCTTTTTAATTTATGTTCTCTTCATTTTTATTATGGTTTCTTATTGAAGAATTTTCATGTTCTTCTCCAAGATGCCTAGGAATATTGTGATATTCTATATGATATTAAATGGTTAGCCTCTTTAAATACAGTTGATTTATTCCTAACATTTGTCATCCCTCTTAATTTTTTGAATCATTGGTCTAATAACAACAGTATAAACAGAGAATATATGTGTATATTTAAAGATGTGTATCCTGTTGAAATGTCAAATGTAGACATTAAAATGATAAATGGGAATTATTGACATGAAGCATTTTGCATTTCAAAAACTGTCAGATCTATGGTTACAGTGCAAATGTATATTTCCACTAAGTAATATATAAGAAAAGCTATTTGTTATTTTCTCTACACAACTATTGATATATAGGTATTATAGTATCCCCACATTATAAAGAGAGTTTTCAATTTAAATTCATTTCTAATATATATATATATATATTGGCCAAACCGGTGACTCTCAGGGGTTACTCCTGGTTATGTGCTCAGAAATAACTCCTGGCTTCGGGGACCATATGGGACACCAAGGAATCGAACCACATTTCATCCTAAGTTAGCGAGTGCAAGGCAAACTCCCTACCACTTCACTTGCGCCACCACTCCAGCCCTGTTTCTAATATTTTTGTTTGTTTTTTTTTTGAGTCACACATGACTATACACAGAGATTATTCCTGGTTCTGCACTCAAAGGTCAGTCCTGGCAGCGCTCAAGGAAACATTTTGGTGATTGGGGATTGAACCTGTTTCAGCTACATATAGAGCATGTGCCAAACCTGCTATACTATCTATTAAACCCAACAATTTTTAAAATGTTTGAAAATAAGAAAATATTAATAACTTAATATTTTATGTTGTGCTCTGTTCTACTATATTAGCAAATAATTTTGTATGCTATCACTTGAAGAAAATTAGTAATTAATGCACTGTATTTTTCTAATTGTTTAAAATAAATTAAAGTTCGTACATTTATCTTTCCATCAGGTTGTTACAAATCAAACACAGCAAATTATAAGCTAGTACTAAATTTCATTTACCACGAATTTTTATAAGTATGATTTAAGCAAAATAAAAAGCTGAAATATAATTATTTTTCTGTATATAATGGTGAGAGGCTATGCTGACAATATATCAAATCAATGCCTTAATAAAATATCAGTTTATAAATTTCATATTAAAATAGAAGGCTACTTGAATGAAATAGTATTTTTCATTCTTCCAGGTAAATGATAAATGTTTAATACATAATAATGAAAAGTTAGTAAAATAATACTAACTAAAACAAATAAAATAAATTCTATTTATATTTATAAGAAATAAAATATATTTATTCATAAACAATAAATTATACTTCAACAATTATGGGAATTAGTACAATTACTATTTTTCCCTTAAATCTATGCAATTTAAGCTGAAAAAAACTAATAGACTGAGAAACAGTTAAATGCTGATCGCTAAATCATAGAAATTTGCCTAAAATTGAAGTTCTAATTTAAAAAAAAAATAAGACTAAAAGAAGCAGGAATCTATTAAAAAGAAAACTAGGACAAAGTAGTAACATTATTGATGCTTTTACAAAAATGACTTTAAAGTGGAACAGTTACTGAGATTACTGAAAGTATAGGATTACTTTGTTTTGTTTTTGGGTGTGGTCCATATTCATTGATGCTCAGGGGTTACTCCTGGCTATGCACTCAGAAATTGCTCCTGGCTTGGGGGACCATATGGCATGTTGGGGGATCAAACCGAGGTCCATCTAACGTTGCTCTTGAAAGACAGACACCATACCTCTAGCTCCATTGCTCTGGCTTCGAGTATATGATTATTAACTATGAATGGCATAGGACTTGGTTTGTTTTTTCTTATGTTTTCATTGATACTTTGATTCATTTGATTCATTGATGTTGTTATTGCATTTAAGTTTAAATCATGTAGTTGACCCGTTTTGGTTTTAAATATTATGAAAAATAATATGACTATGTTTGTGCCTTTTCAACTATATCTATTTTCTGCAAAACATAGTCCATACTTAAGACAAAGAATCTATCCTGGGTTGCTACAATAACCCAAATGCGTAGTGTTTTAGAAAGCAACAGAAATATTTATTTCACAATTCTGGGGCTGAAGGTTTCTAATGAGAATGTCACCTTGGTCTAATTTTTCTGGTGACCTTGTACTGACATTTAGCCTACTGACATCAGATGTGTAAGAACAAAAAGAAAAAGTCAAGTTATGCCTCTTAGGGTCACAACCTATTCATGGAGCTTTCACATTAGTAGCCTCATCTAATTCTCTTCCATCTCGAAAGTTGAACCTCTTAATAGCAGGAAGTAGGTTTCAACATAGAATAATTGTGGCAGGAGTGGGGTTCAAGCATTGAAACCATTAATAAGTCTGAAACTTCAAAAAATGTTTGTTGCTGGCTGGCCAGTTTTTTTTTATTAAAATAGTGTCAGAAACAGTCAAATATTATTTATTCTATTGTCCAGTTACCTATGTAAAATAGATTTTATCTCACAGTCATAAAGCCAACTATGAAAATATATGCCTTGGAAATATTAGGAATACCTGTAGTTAAATTACTCAGATTGTGCACATTCCATACCTATGTCTTGAATACTTGTAAAGTTTTCATCATATTATGTTAGACAATATTAAGGATACAAAAATGATTAATATATTTCTACTTTTTCTGTATGCACTTTTCATTAATAATCTTCATATTACTTTCTACTTTTATTACATAATGATATATTCTCCAGATTATTTTGAAGATAAACTGGTTTTTCAATAGCTTTCTAATTTGTACCAATAGTGACTATATTCTTGGTTATGCCTACATGAAAAGACAACGGTGTATTTTTTCCTTGACATTTAGGATAGCCCCTGTACCTGTAGTCCACGAAAGGTTATCTAAATCAAATTCATTCCAAATAGGTAATATTTAACACTAAAAATGTCAAAGGAAGGGTACCGTTTACCTTAGGGTAACATTAAGTTGACTATATTTTAACTAGAGACTGATGAATTATACATTTTATTTTCATTTTTAAATATTGACTAATGAATATATTAACTTTAGCATTAATTGAATGATAACTATTTATCCCTTTAGTTTTTAAACTTGATAATTAATTTGGATCAAAATATATTTCAAAGACATGTAACTTTGTGCTCTAATTCTCAATTCATGGTAATTTATCTGTAAGCCTTGTAAAATATAGCATTCATCTGATTATGCACAGTTAGGAACAAAGACAAAAGAGTTATTTACCTTTAATTAACAAAACATTTTTTACAATGTAGAAATTGACTACAAATAGAACTAATTAAATGTTTTTGGAATTGAAGTCCTTGGTCTAAAACAAGAGATTGAAAAATTTATTTGTGGGGCCCAGGAGATAGCATGGAGGTAAGGCGTCTGCCTTTCATGCAAAAAGGTCATCGGTTCGAATCCCAGTGCCCCATATGGTCCCCTGTGCCTGCCAGGAGCAATTTCTGAGCATGGAGCCAGGAGTAACTCCTGAGCACTGCCGGGTGTGACCCAAAAACAAAAACAAAAAAAAAAAAAAAAGGAAAAATTTATTTGTAACAATATAGTTTTATTTCCAGAGTAGTATGTTCCCAAAGACAAAATAATTTTTCTTGATAGCTAGGATTAACGTGTTTTATAACCTGACATGCAATTTAATTATATGCATCTTGACAGCCAACATATAAAAAGAAATATAAAATTATGAAGATTCCATTGGGCCCAGGAGATAGCATGGAGGTAAGGCATTTGCCTTTCATGCAAAAAGTCATTGGTTCGAATCCCGGTGCCCCATATCGTCCCCCGTGCCTGCCAGGAGCAATTTCTGAGCATGGAGCCAGGAGTAACCCCTGAGCGCTGCCGGGTGTGACCCAAAAACAAAAAAAAAAAAAAAACAAAAACAAACAAAAAAATTATTAAGATTCCAAACTTAGTTAAGCCATTGTGATTTACAAAGTGTATTATAGTTGAGTGTTAGACATACAAAGTTTTAGTGCTAATCCCACCACCAGTGTCAACTTCTCTTCACCAGTTCTCAGAGTCCTTCTAACGACACACCTTACTTATCTCAGCCTGCCATTATAACAGATCCATTTTTAATTTTGGCTCTTAAGTTTGGGTCTCATATTTTTGTTTTGTTGACTGTGCATTGGGTATTTAGTTCTGTCCTTCCTTAACACTATCAATGTACTTGAGACCCTTTGGTCCTTATCCCCCATCATTTCATATTTGTCTTTCTTCTCTTTTTAATTTCTTTCCTTTCCTCACTATACTCTGGGCCCTAGAGTGTTCTCAACAACCCCAATTTAAACAGTTGCATTTTTATGCAATTTAATTATAAAATCCCATATAAATGATATTTACATTTATTTATCCTTCTTTTTGTTTACTTCCTTTAATACTATATCTTCTAATTTCATCCATATTGCAGCAAATATTGTGATTGCATCATTACTTATAGCTATAAAGTTACATAGATTTATCAGGAGTTACCATAATTCAGATAACAAATTTTTTAGGTATAGGGGCACTATACCCAGCATTGCTCAGGTGTTATGTCTGTTATGCCTACTCTGCACTCTGAAATCTTTCCTGGCAGACTCTAGGGACCATAGAAATGGTGGAATTGAACCCAGGTCTGTCCTGTGTCTACAGTGTGCAAAGCACATGCCTACCACTATGCTGTCACAATGGCCCCAATATATGTTTTTTGATAGCACATTACAACTTTTCACTTAAATCCTAAGACAGATTAGTGAACATCCTCAGTTCTTAGGAACATACATTTAAAATTTGTTTTCTAAAAATAAAAGTCTTGAAATTAATTAATATATGTCTCTTTTGAACAAAATATAGATGCAAACTTCTCTGTATAAATTTACTTCTCTCACTTATAACCCCCTTTTATATATTCTAGTATATATTATTTAAATTTGACAATTTTGATATGGAGTGTTCCAATAAAATATCTGTGGCATACATGGGTTGTGGGAGGATGAATGAGGCAAAAAAGCTAGCTCCACTCTAAATCTGATGTGTTTTATGGAGGAATTTACATTACCTAAAAATAGATTTTAGACTTCAGAATTAAAAAGGGATATTTATGTTGTTTTTATAAGAAGAATTTGTGACCTGAGTACCTGGAGATGACTCAATTCCTTAAAAATACAAACTCAATTTTTGATACCATTTTACTGTTTGTGTGTGTGTGTATGCATATATATGCAAATGAATATATATGCAAATGAATATATATATATTCATTTGATTTTGGCACCATGGCAGGACTTTCTTCTGACTGTGTTTAGGGATCATCCCTTAGGGTACTTCTACTATGCTGTCTTTCACTCACAATACTGTTTTATAATCAGTACTACAGAACTGTGGATTCTCTAGTTCAAGGACAGCACTAGAGGACTTTGAAAATAAATTATGCCACAGCAAAGATATTCTCTACACTTCTTTATCTGAACCTAGTGCTCAAAAATGTCTTATTAGCACAAGAGAAGTTCAACAAAGAGAAGTTCATCTCCATTGACTAACAAAGAGAAGTTCATCTCCATTAACTGATTTAATTGTGTTAACCACCACATCATTTTCCTGTCATTCTCTGAGCTAGAAATTGTTTTTCTTAACTTCATTTTCTTTTTGGTGTGAACAAATACTTATCATCCACTTTTCAAATTCCCTTACATACACAAATATCTTTTCACAGTCCTCAATAATACACATATTCATTACGTCTTAACAATAAGAATGGCTTATCTTCAAGATTCTATTATGATCAGGATATTCATTCCTTTCCATCTTTTCTCAATCTGACTGGGTCTGATTATTACTCATCCTCACAACTCTGATTATGTCACTATTGCTTATGTTTTCAATTTCTCTCCACTGCAAATATTGAGAAGCCCCAGATAGGAATCAGTCTGTATTTTCTATCTTTTGAAATTCGTGTACTATGAAAAAGAGACACATACTATAAGGAAAAAAATTTGCTTGCAAACTAGTTTCTATAAAATGAGTGGGAACAAAAAATATATAAGTTATATCTAACTTATAGTGTATTATTAGTTTGACTAATGATAATTTACATATTTTTAGATTCTGAATTATTTTATTAGAAGAGTCAGGATTGCTTATAGTAAGCATTCAATACTAAGGGAAAAATAAAAGATTTTAATTTGTAACCAATAAAAGTAAAACAATTTCATGTATTTATACACTTTGAACTACTCCTTTGTAATACTGGAAACATTCTTAAACTATAATTTTACTATAAATCTCACTAAGAAGCAGTAATAATGAAACTGTCATGGTTCATAACACTTCAATAGCATTGCTAACTCTATCACAATGAATAAATAGCTCAGAAGTTATTGAATGTGGTAGAGAGGAAAATGATAAAGATATGTGTGGCAGGACTTAGTTTTACAAAGGACATCTAGGCAGCACTGAAATATGGTAGATCAAGCCTAAACTTAATTTGATGTTTTTAATTTAAAGAAAGGCAAAATATAAAATTCTGAATCTACTTGTATTCAAACACCCAGATTTAACCTCTCATGATCAAAGATTTTGTCTTGTATATTTTACCTATGGAAGTACTTAACTCTTCTTTTTAAGGCCTCTCAAATTCAATCCTACTCATTTTCCAATTCTCCTTTAGTTCTTCCAAATTGTTTGGCCTGAAGAAATTTATCAGTACTCTTTATCTATTATTATTATTATTATTATTATTATTATTATTATTATTATTATTTGTTTGGGATCACACCTAGCTGTGACTAGAGCTTCTTATTATTCACTCTGTATTCATGGTTTACTCCTGGCTTTGTACTGTTGATCATAATAGATGCCAGAAATCCAACCGAGGTTAGAGTTTATAAAGCAAGAAATTTACTTGCTGCAACTCTTACTCTCTCTTTCTAATCCTTTCTATAGTCTCTGGTTATTAATTTGGATTATTCAAGTCCCCTTAGATGCTACTTCTGAGGTTTTGTTTTAAACTATCCAATTTTTGTCCCCAACTATTCATACATTGTTTCTGCATATTTTCACACATTTAGCAATCTAACTAAATGTACACTGGCCGCTTCAGCAGCCACAGTATCCCTTCACACACAGACACACACACCACACACGCATCATAAAACTAAGAGATGAAAAGTAACAGTAGAGTAAAAGAAAAACAAACCACGTGTAAGCCTGGTGTCTGCCTTAACCACCCCTCAGTGCATTACAGATAGGAATTTAAAAGGAAGGATACAGTAAGAATGACCACACCTTGAAATGCTCCCAGAGTAATTTTGGGTTGGGGTATAAGGCAGTGAAATGGCTAATATCTGTGTTTATCTCAGTTTTTTTAATAGTCTATGATCAACATAAATATTATTTTATCAAGTGCTTTCAAACTTTTAGCAATTGATTTCCCAGTCTATTAGGATAACATTGGACAGGTCATTGGACAGGACCTGCATTGGACAGGTCAGATTATAACAGTGCTCCTCAATTATTTTTTGCCATGCCCCCCTAGGAAGAAGAAAACAATTTTCACGCCCCCCCTGCGTGACTGTAAATAGTATCTTGATCAAAAAAAATTTTTAACCTGCAAAATAAAAATATATAACATAATTTGAGCTGATTTTTTACTCAGCAGTGATGTCTGGATTAATGTCTACAATGCACACACTTTGCCATGCATAGCTTTTCGAAACGGGTTGAAGCAGGACACAGCAACTCTCAGCTCCATAGACATACAGAGACATAAACACGGGGCTTACCTTGTTATGACAGTGTTTGCAGAGGTCAGACACCCCCTCCCTTTAAGGAGCCTCGCGCTCCCCATTGGGTGCGTGCCCCACTATTTGAGAAGCACTGGATTATAGTATCATCAAAGGTTGTATGGAAAGAAGAGCTTAAGTTCTTCCAAGTGAAGTACTACAAGTTTCTTAGATGGTTGCTCTGAACAGTCAATAGAAGTTTCATGCTCCTCTTCATAGTTATTATCTTAAAGGATTCTCTTAGCCAGTGGACATGAATCCATTGAATGAGTAATTTCTGAAGATATTCAACTAAAAATATACTATATCCACCTCAAGATATAAATGACAAAGATATGAAATAAGTCACTATATCATTAATAAATAAGTGTAACTCACATAAGAGAAATAAGCGCCATACTTTGTGTTAGAGGATGCCTATAATTATTTTTTTCTGTTTTAATACAGATGTTCCCTTACTATGTCATTGTGATTATTTTAATTGCAAAGCATGTTTGTTGAGCACTAATAAATTTTGTTTTGTGCTTAGTCAAATGCTAAATAAAGGCATATTTTAAATGCTTTTATATGCATACTTAGTAGCACTTTTTTCTAAAGTCCAATTCTATTGATCTTTAAGAATAGAAAATTTACTTAAAGTATTTTATTTATGTATTTTCCTCGCTTTCCTATTTTTTGTGATATTAGTTTCATAAGTAATTATCTTGGAATTTATCACAATTGTGAATTGGTACATTTTCTTCTCAGATACCAGAATTTAAGCCCATATTACACCCTCACTTCCTTTGTTCCATATATATATATATATATATATATATATATATACACATATATATATGTCCCCATACTGTTCATCTTGTTGTTAGAAATTGTAGCATAACATTTGAGAAACTTGCTCTGATTCAAATTTATATTTTAGGGTACCTTCTCTTAGCTTTTAATTACCCCAGTCAAGAATTTTGAGGATATTATTATAAAAATATTAAATGAAGTATTAATTGCATTATAAATGTTTAATTTTCTTTTTAATTAATTACTAACTATTGTTGGATACTCAAGACATTTAGGTAATTTAATATTTTCATTTATAATAGAAACTACTTAATCATTTTGATTGCCTGATGAAAAATGTTAAAGACCTTTTATTTATAGAAAACATTGCTATTGCATTATTTCCACACCAATGCTATCAACAATGTCTACTTCCTTCCACCAAAACACCTCCAAATGTCTCCTACCAATTGGCTTCTACAATAGGTATTTTTTATCTATATTAATTTTTGCACTGTGGTTTACAGTGTTCTTGCTGGTAGGGTTTCACACAAAACAGTTTACCACTTTTTAGCACCATCTCTTCCAGTCAGTTGAACACTGTCTTATGGTAGACATAGGCATTTCCCACTCCTCTTTAAATGAAATTGTTGATGAAATCAATGAATATGAATAATGGATAGATCATAACATGACAAAATAAAATAATCATCTATATTTATTTAGTTCACATATTGGTTAGAATTCTAAATAAATAATGGTTCTTGGGACTGGCAAGGTGGCTCTAGAGGTAAGGTGTCTGTCTTGCAAGCGCTAGCCAAGGAAGGACCAAGGTTCAATCCCCAGCGCCCCATATGGTCCCCCCAAGCCAGGGGCAATTTCTGAGTGCTTAGCCAGGAGTAACCCCTGAGCATCAAACAAGTGTGACCCTAAAAAAAAATAATGGTTCTTAAATCTTATAGTCTATCTAAGTAATACATCATATTCTTGAGGTCATGAAATTATCACAGTAAATTTAAAAACTGGCATTAACATTTGCTTTCATAAAGCTCTATAGAGAAAAGTAAAACAATGGGATTCCACCCTTTGAGCAGAAATAGAGTGAGAGAATACACTTTGGAGCTTCTCTCCCTATGGCTGTGAAATATATGTGTATACCTCACTTGTGTATATACAAGTGTTTCTTGTGATATCCAACCTTTGATGATACTATAATCTGAACTGTCCAATGCAGGGAGGACAACCCTATTGGTGGGTATGCCCTGATACATTATCACTCTGTAACTTAAATATTACTGTAAAAGATTTGTTAACTCAATACAAAGGAGAATGGCAAAAATAATAAACATTTTGAAAAATTATTTCTGCAACAAAGTAAAAATAAATGATATTGGTGGTTAAAATGGGCCCCTCTAAAACTAATCATGGAAACATAACTGGACTACTCTTAGAAATTTACTTTCGACCGAAATCACAAACACATATGTAATCAAAACACTTAAATTAAAAAAAAAAGGGAAAAAAAAAAAGAAGGAAAAAAAAAAAACAAGGCCTCCCAATTCTTACCACAGGCTGTGTTCCTCACACAGACTGTATAGAAAAAGGAGGTACAGTAAACGCACCCTATATACACTTCAACCCAGATCCTTGCCTGGTCTGGATTGGAAATTGGGGACAAAAAAAAAAAAGAGAGGAATGAAGCACTTATTTTCCTCTCTTCAATCCTCCAGATTACAAAAATATCACCAACAATAGAGATTGAGCTTTGTGTGTTGGGGAGGGACAGGTATTCATCTCATCAGGGCAGGTTTTATGCACCAAGCACTAAAAGCTACATGCCTATTCATTCTTTGCTTCAACACTCTGAAGCCTGCTGAATGCCAAGACCCGTGACACAACCTAGTGAAGGTGGACAGTTTCTTTCCAGAAAACCCATGAGCTGTGTGCAAGGGTCATGTGAGCCACTAGCAGTGTCTATGATTGATGGGAAAAGAAGTGACATAGGACGTTACTAAGTAGGAATATGGGATGTGACCTCATTGGAATTTATTCACTATAAAGAACATAATTGATGCTTTGTGGGGTTAGATAGATAGTACAGTGGTAATGTGTTTGCCTTAGGTGTTCCCAATTTGGGTTTAATTCCATGCATCCTAGGAGTGATTTCTGAATGCAGAGTCCTGAGCACAAATGGTTGTGACTCAAGGCAAAATTGGAATAAATATTGTATTCTAATATTGCTAAATTCCTTCAGACTAAGTGAAATTCCAGTTAAACGGTTTGTACTGAGACTAAGTAAAATTCCAGTTAAACGGTTTGTACTAGGTAAATCAGAGTGGAACAACAAGATCTAGAACCAGTGATGAAAAATAGGACATATAAAATGGACAGAGAAAACAGAGAAGATAAAAAAGAGAAAGGCTAGAAAATCAAACCTAAGCCAATGCTTTCTGGTGCAAGGCAGGACTCAGTACATAGTTTAAGCACTAGAATTCGTGTAGATTGTAATATTTTCCTGTGGAAAAGAAGCACAAACTTATGACTTAACATTAGAAATGAATATTGCTTATCCATTGATTATACTTAGAAAATGCAGTTCTCTGTCTCTACTAAGTATTAGTTTCAAGGAAATTCAAATGAGTATTTGGAATGGGCAAACCTTTAATCAGAACAGAATTTGACTTACAGAAATGATTTAAAAGAAAGATAAACTTTTTATAAGTAAGAAAAGTGCAAAGGATCTCTGATGGAGAATGTTTTATTTAATTAGGAAATTCATTATACACTTCTTTTCACTCACTGAGTTTCCTGAATCTCAGGTAGCCTTTCTTATTCAGTCCTTTCAAAAATGCTATTAAATATGCTTAGGAAATTCTCTCTAAAAGAACTTAACTTTGAGAACTAATAAAGCTCTTCTTTGTCTTTACCAAAGGAAATTTGTTGAAGAGTAACTTCCTTATTAAGCAAGAGAATTAAGAACAAAAGAAAAGTGCTTGGGCTAAGCAATACCTGTTAACTCTAATTAGGCAGCTTTGCACAATTGTGATAGTACAGCTTATTAATTAATAAGAACAAAATCAATATTAGCCTATTATTTTTGTAATACTTTTAGTGCTATTCTATTAATTTGTTATGCTTTAAAATGAAAAACACCTGCCTCAAAAGCATATACTCATATGACACATTATTTTCAAAAAAGAAAATAGCATTAACTTAATGCCACAATGAGCATGAGAATTAACTATTTGAACCATTTTATTTGAAGTATAACCAATGCTAAACTTTCCATAAATTATTTCTGTTCTTTCCTAAACTCAACTAATTACTTTCGATTGAAACTTACTGTGGAGAATATCTTTTGTGTTTCCTGTAACGTATTAAGTGAATTTGATCATATTGGGCTTTTAAGCAAAAGTATTCAAAAATAAAGCTAACAGATTTAGAAAAATTGATAATTATAAAAGAAAATAAATTTATTCTGTTTTATAATTTGTTCCATTTTTATAGAAACTTGGTATTTTTTGATCATATTACAAAAATAATTATAATGTTTAGGAAATTAGTATGCATTCTGTATGTGAGATAATAATAATTTGATAATATATAATCTCTAGAATATTGTATTCTATTTATTAATCAGCTTTCTACTAGTGAGACACTATTTAATTATGAGACTATTAAAATTGTTTCCCAAGATATTAATGAACGAAAGCAGATGAGTTCTCATTGTCTTTAAGTGGTTTATTTCAATCCAGTTATTCACTGGATTTGTGAAAGTTGCAAGAATTTGATTTATTTCCTAGATGTGGTCTTGCTAATGAGTAATTTGGAAAAGTAAGCTTTAGGGAATTTCACACTATAGTAGTCAAGAATGTGGGTATGTAGAGGAATATGTAACTATTTTTTATAAAATTAAAAAAAAACTTATTTTTAAAATTTAAAATTTAAAAATTCAACTTTAGTCTCCCATCATCTTTGTTCTTCAAATTCAAATCACCCAAATCTCTTGAAACTGAAGCACTGACCACTTGCTATAAAAACACAAGGACCATGTTTCTCTCTCCCTTTCTTAGTTTTTCAAACTTAAAAGCCTGGAATAGTCTGTTCAGTGACACTGGCTTTGGATGTATTCCTCCCTTTCAGTACTCTCCCCAGCTTGGAGATTAATGGATGATCTGACATATGGAAAGATGGTCTATATCTCAGAGAATTGTTGTCTCTCATTAGAGATGGAGTACAGTACTTGTCCAATAAGGTACTGGCTATTATTAATTAATTTGCATTTACTATCAAGGCAAACAGAACAAATATTTGGTAGTAATAATCAGCATTGAATTTTTCTATTTGTTAATAATTATTTGAGATCATTTCTAAAATAAAATGATTCATCGGAGGGCTATCACCTATTATATTTTTGTACTATATATAATATATAATGAAATTATATATCATTATATTACATTTCTTTTTTTTTTTTTTTTTTTTTTTTTTTTTTTTTTTTTTTTTTTTTTTTTTTTTTTTGGTTTTTGGGTCACACCCAGCAGTGCTCAGGGGTTACTCCTGGCTCCATGCTCAGAAATTGCTCCTGGCAGGCACGGGGGACCATATGGGGCACCGGGATTCGAACCGATGACCTTTTGCAGGAAAGGCAAACGCCTTACCTCCATGCTATCTCCCGGGCCCCGTATATTACATTTCTATATTAAGAAACCAAAATAAGGATATTTAATCTATTAAGTAATTTATTGGGTAAAATAGTGGAGATAATATTGATAAAATTGGATTCCTGGAGTCAGAGCAGCGGCACAGTGATAGGGCATTTGCTTGCATGCAGGTGACCCAGGACAGACCACGGTTCGATCCTCCAGCGTTCCATATGGTCCCCCAATCCAGGAGCTATTTCTGAGAACATAGCCAGAAGTAACCCCTGAGTGTTACTGGGTGTGGCCCAAATAACAAAAAGAAATAAATAAATAAAAAAACACAAAAAAATATTGGATTCCTAAAAAATAATCTTTGAATATAGTATACTTTCACTGTCTTTACATACTTCAACATATAAACAAAGATGAGTTGTTCACATATAGGAATTGTCTCACTGCTGCTGTATTATTGAAAGTTTCTAGAAAGACTGCCTCTCTTCTAGGGTTTCCAACTTTCTAAAGTTTTCTAAATTCAGTCTTTTATTGTTACCCAACTGTATTTGAAAATTGTTTTGCTTATAACCAAGTGTTATACTGACACAAATAGGAAATGTCACAGAATTGAGTGTAAAGATCTAGCATGCACAGGATATAAACTATGGTAATAGGTTCTAATACAAAGATCAGGTAAATACAAAGATTAGGTAAAACGTAAAAACTCAAACTATGGGATTTTGGGAAATCCATGTAAATATAGTAATGGGTATACTAAAAATTACTTGAAAAGTGTCACATAAATTGAGGGAAGAAAAGAAAGATGAAAATTGAGACTCGGGGCCGGAGAGATAACATGGAGGTAAAGCATTTGCCTTTCATGTAGAAGGACAGTGGTTCGGATCTCAGCATCCCATATGGTCCCCTGTGCCTGCCAGGGGCTATTTCTGAGCACAGAGCCAGAGTAACCCCTGAGCGCTGCCGGGTGTGATCCAACACCCCCCCTCCCCCCAAATTGAGACTCAAGGGACAGGCAATAAAAGGACTAGGAGCTTACTTTATTCAAGGTCTACTTAGGTTTAGTTCCTAACATCTAATATGGTCCCCCAATCCCTCCACTGATGAACCCTGAGCACCGTCAGTCACATAAAGCTTTGAGCACTACCAGGTGTGACCATCAAAATCAAAAAGAATAAAAAGGGAATCAAGATATAAAGCAGGTCAAATATGGTACAAGGAATCATGATGGTATCAAATCAAGTAGTTTCACTAGATAAAACAGTTTAAAAATGGTACATTTAATTTTTAATTTATAAATACTCAAATTAGTTGCAACATAAATATAAAATACTAAGAACCATATTATTTTGCATATCACTAAAACTTAAGGCATAATCAGGGTCTTTGAGGAAATATGGTTAATGCCATATTGGGAGGAAAACACATGGAAAGTCTAAAAATATTAAAAATGTCTTGTAAACCAGAATTCAGTTTAAAATGACTCTTACAGTGTTTATTATTTCCGGAAACACTTATATGAGAAAAAATTCTAAAACTAGGGGCCAGCGCCGTAGCTCAGCAGTAGGGTGTTTGCCTTGACCGCGGCTGACTCAGGATGGGCATCGATTCAATCCGAGGTGTCCCATATGGTCCCCAAGCCAGGAGAGATTTCTGAGCGCATACCCAGGAGTAACCCCTGAGTGTCACTGGGTGTGGACCAAAGACAACAACAACAAAATGCTAAAAATAATATAGTAACAACATTAAAAAAACACATAAAATTCAACCCTAAAAATGTATAAAAGAATTAAAAATAGAGAACAAGTTTATAAAATAAGATTAAAGCTTCCAAACAAAACTATTACCTAAAGGCCAATTTTTTTCTTATGAAAATAACATTTAATGTGGCATTTCTGATAAATACAATAGGTAAAATTTCTCACATAAGGAAACAAGTCTAGAGAAGAAAGATTTACATTTATCAGTTTTAGAACATTATATCTGCTATTTTATTTTCTTAGTACAAATGCAGATAGTTCTGCACTCATATTACAGAAAAATACTAACATTGTATTTTTTCACTCTGCATTTATAGGGCAAAGAAAATAATAATTTATTATAATTTTCTAGCTGAATTATAGAAATAGCTCAAAATTATGTGCAGAATACTATATTCAAAATTACATACATTTAGCATATACACTGAAAAGATATAATGTGTAAAAGAAAACATTAGAAACTCCAGGTGTCTGTGGTTAAATGCCTCAAATGAAATAACTATGAAGCATTAAAGATGTGTAGATTGTACTTGCATTGATGCAGTATATAAATTTAAGCATATCTAAATTTTCTGAACACCTTACATAAATTGATTTATATCAAATGAAATAACATTCATATTTTATTGTTCTTTTGGTTTGGGGCTCATAGCTGTAAGGTTTAATCTTAACTCTGTTCAGAGATAACTTCTCTGAGCTTGGAGGGTCATATGGAGTACCAGGGATTGAACCAGGCTATCCCCAGGAAAGGCAAGAACCCTAATTTCTTTACTATTACTATAGCCTCTGAAAAGAAATTTAAGTGGCTGATTAATCATTTTGAGAAATATTTTTTAAAAAATGAACAAAATTTAGAAGTGTTCCTACTCTTTGACAATCATTGTTTAAAGCTACTACTTCTTGAGACTATATTAGACTCCCAGATTTATTTGTGTCCTAGTAATAATAAATTCATTATCTGCATAGTATTGATCATAAGTAAACTTATGTTATAGAAACATAAAGGAACTTTTTATTTGGAATATTCAATATGAATTAAAAATGGGGAAAATCATCTGGGGCCAGAGTGGCAGGGCATTTGCTTTGCACACAGTCAATCCAGGAAGGACTGTTATTGGAATCCAAGCATCCCATATGGTCCCCGAGCCTGCCAGGGCCAATTTCTGAGTGGAGGACCAGGATTAATCCCT
>PVKC010007497.1:7014-29521 GCA_004027635.1 Crocidura indochinensis
AGAGTGATCGACATTACCTTTGCCAGCCCCCTTTTGCCTGTCTATAAAAGCAGGCACATACCCATTAAAAAGCCTTTGACGGGATTTTTCGCCTTGGGCCTCTTTCTTTATTAACCTCTCCAGATTCTTTACAGGTGTGGTGTGCTCTAAGTCCTGCAAAATAAAGATGTGGTCGTCCAGAAGCCTCTAATCGACTCCTCGTTGGCCGGGCCCTTCTGGGGGCTTCCAGGACGCCCGCACATAAGTATAGACCTATATAACACTACCTCTTATACTGTTTCTCCCCAAATGTATAGTAATCTCCTATATCACTTTCTCCCTTTTTCTGTTTTTTTTTTCCTTTTTCCCCCCTTGTTCGTTTTTTTTTCTTTCCATTTGTTTTGCTCTACTCTTTTTTTCTTTTTTTTTTTTTGGTTTTCCAGGCCACACACATTTTGATGCTTAGGGTTTGTTCCTGACTGAGCGCTCAGAGATTGCCCCTAGCTTGGGGGGACAATGTGGGATGCCGGGGGATTGAGTCTCGGTCCTTCATTGGCTAGCACTTGCAGGGCAGACACCTTGCCTCTAGCAACACCTCGCTGGCCCCATCTACTCTGTGTTTTTTTTATTTGATTTCTATTGTGCTTTTTTGGATCACAGCTGGCAGCCCTCAGAGGGTGCTCCTGGCTCTGTGCTCGGAAGTTGCCCCAGATGGGCATGGGGGAACATGTAGAGTGCAGGACTGTGAGTCACCATCCTTCCGCAGGAAGGACAGACACCCTGCCTCCATGTTATCCCTCCCGGCCCCACCTTATTCCTTTCATTATGTCTTTTATTCCTTTTTTTTTCTCTTTTAAGGAACTCTTTTTTTCTTTAGATATGGCTGAGCATGTATATTTTTTGTTTTTGTCATGGGTCTGTTTTCTTCTCTCAACCACCAAATACATCAGCAATATAATGTAGCACCACTCCTTGCTGCAAAGGCACATCAAAAATAGGGGACATTTTTACATGTAAAAACAAGCTCTTATCTACTAGGGATAAGAACTTATTTTTTTTTTATGACACAGGGATATCTCCCACCCTGAATATATGTCATGGGGAACCATCCTAGACTCCAGGGAAATAGGTACCGACTGCCCAACCTGGACTCCTGGATCCCAGACATATAAACGACAGGTGGGGCCGGGAGGGATAACATGGAGGCAGGGCGTCTGGAATTGGAGATCTTGTTTGTTGAACAGATTGTAGACCAAAAGCTAGGTTATGGCTTTTTGTTGTTGTTGTTGGTCCCAGGATGCATACTGAGTAGATGGGGCCAGCGAGGTGTTGCTAGAGGCAATGTGTCTGCCCTGCAAGTGCTAGCCAATGAAGGACCGAGGCTTTTTTTGCTTAATCTTTACCCCACTCTATGGCTTTTCTTTCCCTCAAACAAAACCACATAACTCAATTTATCTAGCTTAGCCTCTCAAATGGAGGGAGAAGCGGGGGAGGGCACCAGGACCAAACAGATGTATATGATCACCAATAGTAAGCTAGTCAGAGGGGTCCACCTACTCTAGCAACCTGGGGGTGATGGTGGAGGATATGGGATGCAGAAAGGGAATGGGGAAGGTGGAAGGGCAAACCTGGTGGTGGGTATTCCCCTGATTCAATGTTAATATGTACCTAAAATACTAATGTGAAAGATATGTAAGTCACTATGATCAAAATAAAAAAAATTAATAAAAAAATAAAACAAGTATTTAAAATGCAAACTCTTAAGTAATAGTAGCTAATTAACTCTGTTAAGGACCAGTTAACAATATGAAGCTCACCACAAAGAGTGGTGAGTGCAGTTAGGGAAATAATAACACTAACAACTATCATGACAATGGTAATGAGTGAGAGAAGTAGAATGCCTGTCTTAAATACAGGCACGGGGTGAGGGAAGAGGGAGATTGGGGGCATCTGTGGTGGGAATGTCACACTGGTAAAGGGTGGGGGGTGTTCTTTGTATGATTGAAACCCAACTACAATCATATTTGTACTCAGGATGTTTAAAAAAGGCATGGTTTCATTTTTTTCCTTTTGTAATGGTCTTGTAGTAAACAATTTAGACTCTGTGGGTCACAGAGAGTTTCTTTCACTCTTTCTTTTGAGAAGAGTCACTCTTGATACTGCTCATGGAATCATGTGGTACTGGGAACTGAACCAGGGGTGCCACATGCAAGAGAAACATCTTTTCTCTTTAAGCCATGTCACACACTGTGTCTTTTTTTTTTTGATAGCTTTTAAAAATATGAAAAGCATTCTTGGCTCAAGGCATGGAACAGAAATAATTTTTATATACACAGTTAGTGGCTTTCTAAATATAGAGATGGGCTGAGAGATGGGCTTAATTTTCCACATATCTGAGTAAGTGAGATTCAAATTCAAAAATAGCTTTGTAAAAGTTGAAAATAAAGAACATAATTTCCAGAACTGCTTTTTACTTATGCACAAATATGTGATTTGATTCCTCAGTTCTACAACTTTGTCAGAGGTATTTTATCAAATGCAAATAAATATTCACTTATTAAGCTTACCGTTATCCAGTCAAAATAATTTTGGGGCCCCAAAATGGGCCCAGTAACACTATCAAATTTAATCTGGCTCTGATAAATGAGTTGTATTATAGATAAATGGCAGAATGAAGTTTCAACTTATTATGTGAATAGGTTACTAATTTATTAGTACTAATTTATTAGTAACCTATTAGTTTATAATGAATTAATCCTAATCTTATAACGATCCTATTCTTGTATTTTCTTCAATATCTTCTATAGATTATCAATAAAGGAGGATGGTTTAAGTTACTTGATTTTGAAGACTATGTCAGGTAAGAGATTGAATAAGTATATAAAACTGAAAAGTTGGAAGCTTTCTGTAGTTGTTTAGAGGAGACAGAGACAGTGAAGGTGAAATGTCAGAGCAGTTTATTTTACCTACCTTTTTCCTAAGGGGTTTTTGAGGGAAAAAGATCATATCACAACAAACTACTCTCCAAGAAAACGGAGAGAAAGGCTTGAAATATAGCAGAATATGAGTCATTATTTGGCTGTGAAGCTTAAGATTGAATTTAGATAGGTCACAAAGGCTTGTCTGAACTGGAAAGAACAAGGACCAACAATGGCTTTCTTTGGAGGTAAATGTGGTAGGGAAGAAAAACCTTAAAATTTTTGTGGGCTTCTAAGAGGAGACATAAGTTAACTGAACCCATAACTCAATAAATAGCTTCGAAAAGAACTTTGGCATAAACTAAATGAGAATTTTTGACATAAAGGTCAAAGGATCTAACATATCAGGAAATTCCATGGGGTCCCAGCTGGGCATCCCAACTACCCATTTGCCATGTGAAAATGTCAGCACTGCAACAACTGTGCCATGAGAATGCTACCTGTCACTAAACCCACTGAGATCATTCAGAGCTGGAGTCAGTATGAGAAATCCTGCTGGAATATTTGTGTTACCTCCTAGTTCTGACAAGTTGACTATCATGTTCTTAGACTCCAAACCCCTTCCACCAACACCTTAGGAGCTTTCAGCAATTTAAGAAGTCAGAATCAAAAAGAATGGGTAAACCTTAAAAAAAAAGATTAATAGCAGAATTCTCAAATGGACTATCACTCAATCTGTTATTGAAACCTCAGTTTCAATAACAAAACTGAAGAAACTTCAGTCTACTTGTCTAAAATTAAGTTCTCGGAGCAAGAAAAGACAAGAGGTTTCTCTTTCAGAAAAGTTTGTATAGTTTTAAACTAACTTTCATTAACATTTTCAAATATGTAGTCTCAATTATGAAGCATACCATCATATTTACTAAATATATTAAAATCTAGAAAAATGCAAATATTTGGAAATTAAACAACAAATAAACAAAGTGGGCGGGGTGCTTGCCTTGCATACAGTTGGCCCAGGTTTGATCTCCAGCAACCCATATGGTCCTCCAAGCCTACAAGGGATTTCCTGAGCACAGAGCCAGAAAATAATCCCTGAGCACTGCTGAATATGTCCCCAAAGCAAAAGACAAAAAAAAATTACACAGCTAGAGGGGGCCAGAATGATAGTACTGAGGACAGGACATTTGCCTTACACTTCACCAAAATGAATTCAATTCCATATAGTCCCCTGAGACAGCCAGGAGTAAATCCTGAGAGAGAGGGAGAGCAAGAAGTAAACCCTGAGCACCACTGGGTATAGCCCAAAAACAAACTTTGGGTATAGCCCGAAAAAAAATTCAAACTGCGGGGCCAGAGAGGTGGCACAAGCAGTAAAATACCTGCCTTGCACACACTAGCCTAGGATGAACCGCGGTTCAATCCCCTGGCATTTCATATGGTCCCCCAAGTCAGGAGCGATTTCTGAGCGCATATCCAGGAGTAACCCCTGAGTGTCACCAGGTATGGCCCAAAGGCCAAAAAAAGAAAAATCAAATTGCAGAGCTCAGATACAAAATTCTGAAAAATTCCTTAAAAATTTAAAAATACAAAAATCAAATGTAAGAAATAAGAAGAAAAGAGTGAAATACTTATCTTTAAAATATGACTGGAAAAAAACCTCAAATCTGATCCTTCCTGACTCTTTAAAGGTTCATATAAACAAATAAATCATTTTTAGTATTATTAATAAAGTTAAGTTAGTAGCATGTGTTAACTGACTACCACACTGAAACTCACAGGACTGCACAGAGGTTAAGGTTTTGCCTTTTAACTGGGGGTGGGGGTGGGGCACATCCAGCAGGTCTCAGGGGTTGCTCTTGGCTCTGTGCTCAGAAATCGCTCCTGACTCAGGGGACCATATGGGATGCCAGGGATCAAACTTGTGTACATCCTGGGTCAGCATGTGCAAAGCACACACCCTACCACTGTGTTACCACTCAGATTCCAGGATTTTGCCTTTTATGCCTTTTATGCCTCTGACCTTCAGTACTCAGGACCATACATAGTCTCCCAAGCACAAGAGGAACAAAGCCCTGAGCACAATGGAAACTTCCCCTAGCACAAAGCCAGGATTAGCCCCAAAACTCTTTTGGGTTTACCCCCAAAAGACCCCCCAAAAATATTAGAGTAAAAGTTTGAATATATTTTAATTGTCTAATGAGATAATCCATATGAATGCTAAAGGATAATAAAGTGATAATAAAATGGTTGTAAGAAACAAGTATTTAGTTCTGGGAATATATGTCAATGTTAAGAGTACATGCTTATGTAATACCTCAATCCCATTATTTAGCACTAACAGCTGAAAACAAAATTTAAATGTTTATGGAGTGCTCAAGGAAAAATTAATTACATTGTGATCATACATTAAATATAGTTGAATGAACAGAATGTATCTGATCTGAAATAACTAAAAATGAGCAGCAAACATCTATCTTTAATAACCAAAGTGTTGTCTCAGTGACATATAAAAATCAGGCTTATCTTGGGAGACTTCTTAGGAATTTGGGAACGGAATTTATTTGAATATTAATGAATATTGCAGTTTATGGTAGGTATTAGTGAAAATGATATCTTTAACAGATATTATTTTAAAAAGCTGACTTGGGCAATAAGGGGATATCCATTAATTCAAATACTTAAGAGCAGGGTTAAACTGTTGAGAAAATGTATATGTTGGATATAAATGACAGGTTAGATGGCTAGAGGTCTTCAATTCCATATACCCTTAATTTTACTGTATTTTAAAGTCTTCCATTGATAATGTAAGGAGTTGAAATGTTTAAAAATTATTTTTGGTTTTGGGGTCACACCCTGCAGTGCATAGGGCTTACTCTTGGACCTGTGCTCAGGGAACAATCTTGTCAGTGCTTAATTTGCTGTATATGGGCAGAGTTAGCCATGCACGAGGCAAGTGCCCTACCCACTGTACTATCTCCTTGGCCTGAAAATTACTTCTTTTTTTGTTTGTTTGTTTTGTTTGTTTTTTGTTTTGGGGTTACACACAGCAGCACTCAGGAGTCACTCGTGGCTCCACGCTCAAAAATTGCTCCTGGCAGGTACGGGGGACCATATGGGATGCCGGTATTTGAACCAATGACCTTCTGTATGAAAGGCAAACGCCTTACCTCCATGCTATCTCTCCGGCCCCTGAATATTACTTCTTTTTTTTTTTTTTTTTGTTTTGGTTTTTGGGTCACACCCGGCAGTGCTCAGGGGCTACTCCTGGCTCCATGCTCAGAAATTGCCCCTGGCAGGCACGGGGGACCATATGGGGCACCGGGATTCGAACTGATGACCTTTTGCATGAAAGGCAAATGCGTTACCTCCATGCTATCTCCCGGGCCCCTGAATATTACTTCTTAAGTCATATATTTTTATAACAAGATTTTGCTTTCAACTTTCTGAATTTTTGTGACCAAATTTGCTATTCTAATATTTAAGTTTATTTGCAAATCAAGCTACTTTCCTAGAAAATTGTAGGGAAACCAATGATAGCTGTACTGTCTCATTAAAGAAGGTATATCAAAATCAAAGATCTACAAAGAGTTACATGGTTATATAAATTATTGAGGTGGACGAGTAATTACCACTACCACTGCTGAAGCATATCACCCTTTAGAATAATTTTTTTTTTGGTTTTTGGGTCACACCCGGCAGCGCTCAGGGGTTACTCCTGGCTCCATGCTCAGAAATTGCTCCTGGCAGGCACGGGGGACCATATGGGGCACCGGGATTCGAATCGATGACCTTTTGCATGAAAGGCAAATGCCTTACCTCCATGCTATCTCCCGGGCCCCTAGAATAATATTTTATCTCACCAATTTTGTTAAAATATATGCTGTATTGATTAAATAATGTCAGCCAGTGTCAAATAAATCCAATGTAAAAATCTATTGCATGTGATGGAGCACTTGAGGCCTTTCAGCTACAGGGAACTCAAGCACTCAAGCTCTCTTAGCTCTGTTTCTGACAAGGTAGGCTATTCATTATCCCCCTTTAAGAGAGGCGGGGGAAAGGAGTGAATATATTCTACTACATTTGCCTTAAAAAAAAAAAACTCTCAAGAGCAACATTATTAAATCTCACATTACAATGGTCAGAAATTTTCCCCTTTAGTCGGATAAAATAGAAGTGATGAAATGTCATAGCTGGTTACAAATACACACTTTCCAAAAGCAATTTTATTTGAAAGAGAACACAGGTAAGTTTTGGATTGTTGTCATTATCAACACTGATACAATATTTTTTTCTGTTAGAAGAAAATTAATGAGCAAAAGTGATAATAATTACATGTTGAGAGTAGGTTTCATGAAGTAACTTAGACAGTGTCACAATAAAAAAATAAATAGAACCATCATTCAACCCCATTAAAGGAGATGCCTGCTACAAGGGTTAGTGTTTACCTTTCATGTCAATCATTTAGTCAGTAGTCACAAAATACTTTTCACCATATGAAGAAATCTAAAAGAGTTGAATTAGTAAACCTCCTAAATTTTTGGGGGGAAATCAGAAATTTAATTTTATATAGAATCTACTCAATTTTAAACTGTGGAACACTGTTTCTAAAAGAAAAACTCTTGCTAGAGAACCAAACACTGGATTTGTATGCTGCGTACCTAATTATAATATATAATATAGCATACTATATTATAAAATAATATAGCAGAGATGAGGTTTTAAACATGCTCCCAAAATTTTCAACCCACTTTCTGTATCCAAATTATGATATTTTATGAAAATACTAGTAATAATGGTCATTTAAAAATGTATCTTATGAAGCTGTAATAGTTTCATTTCGAAGAGTTCGGAGCAAGTAGAAGTACTTGCTCAAGTCTAATTTTAGAATCTGATGAGGATTGAAAAGCAGAGTATAAATCATAAAATATTGCTTCCCAGTTTAATTTTATGCTTGATTAAAGATGATGGAGATATTGGAAAGAGAAAGAAAACCAAATGAAATGGAAATGAACATGCGTCTGTTAAGTGTCTGCAGGCTATTTTACTTTGGCAGGGCTCTTTGGGTGCATTTCACCAGCACTTGTACTTGTTTGTTTTACCAACAGAGATTTCTGGGTTATCCATGAATGTTTTTCACAAGTAAATGTGACATTTCCTTTCTGTTCTAATGCTGTGTCATCATATTGTTTTGGTTCCTTACAGATTTTTCCAAAAATGGAAGCAGTGAAAATAATTATTTTTAAAATCAGCCATGAGAATTACTTCTTCATTTGGCACCAAAAAGGTTGGCTCTCTTGGCCCCTTAATGCAACATATTGAGCTTAGTCCTAATTCTGTCTTCAGTAAAATTACAGTTTGACCAGACTAGGTCTAAACATAGCTTAGCAACTCTAAAAGCTTAACCAGGTTCTTACTTTCCTTTTTTTGGGGGTGGGGGGGTGGGGTGGAGACTACACCTGGTGACGCTCAGGGGTTACTCCTGGCATGCACTCAGAAATCATTCTTAGCTTGGGGACTATATGGGACACCAGGGGATTAAACCACGGTCCATCCTAGGGTAGCGTGGGCAAGGTAGACTTCTTACCACTTGCACCACCACTCCAGCCCCTGGTTCCTATTTTTTTTAATTTAAATTATTTTTATTTAAAGAAAATGTATCACAAAGTTGACATAACTGATCATAATACATTTGTTTTGGGATAACCGAAGAACAGTTCTTAGGATCTAGGGAACAGAGAATTAAAAAAAAAATGAAAGAAGGGAAGATGATTCATTAGCAGTTATATTTGTGAAACTTCTTATATCAGCTATAAAGTAACTAATTAATAGCCAAAGATTTAGTATGCTCCCATTTTTTTCTCCAGAAATAGGAACTACATTAAAAGAAATGTTTGTGTGGCAGTTGTTGTTTGCATAGGCACAGCAAAATCTGGAAAGAATTGGAAATAAACACCTTTGGTCTAAAAGCAGGGAGATCTTACCCCTGAAGCACATTGGCAAAACACCAACTCAAGGCTCCAGGCATACTCAGTTGTCTAACCCCCTAGTCATTTCTTGGTGGTCAGCTCTTCAGTCTCATAGTTGTTGCTGTCATGTTTCTGTAGTTATAGGCCCTGGTTTCTGTACAGGTCATGTGTCAAAGATCGAGTGGTGTGTAGTGTCTTCTGCTTCCAGCTCTCCATCAGTTAACATTGCAGAGAATCTTGCCCTAAAAGCTGACTATTGCTGTTTCCTGGTTGTCAGGGTGATATAAGAACTATTTTTGGAGTAAGTCAGTGCTGTGGTGGTAGTAAGGCCTTCCTTGGTAGAAATCATGTTCTGGTGTTGGTGTGGGAAACCTTTTCTGTTTCCATAGGTGGAATCCTCAGGTCAGGAGGTGAATAGTCAGTGTCGAATCAACTGGAGTCTAAGCCAAGTCATTATAATGCCAAGTGTCTAGGGTGTACGTCCTTCTGCAGTATAAAAAATTTTGTGTTCCCATCTCTATTAGATAAGAACATATTTGCAACTGTTAACTTTCCCATTTTGATGTGCCTGTGCAAAAAGGGACAGTGTCAGAAGGACTTACTAGTGTGTATGGGGGTCTGAGGTGTCAAGACTGACAGACTCCAAAGCATGTTGTTTACAAGAACTCTGAACAGAGATTTATCTATTAGTATACGGGAGTATACTAGTATTTATAGTACACTAATAAATATAGTATACCAGTATACTACTAGTATATTGAATGGAACCTGAGGATAGGGTAAATTGTTGCTATATGAGATGTTCGATAATATCCTACTAAAGGGGTGTACCTAAATGAAATATTCATAGGAAATTTATATGTCCTCTTTAACTCTTTTGAAATAGACAGGGAAGGGGTAATATCCGGTGCGCAGCTTCAAGCTATGCAGTGTAGGTAGGATGGCTCCCAACAGTACCATAACAGGAAATGTCCTCAAAAGGGAGATTTCTCAGGATTCAACTTTGGTAGCAAGCAAAAGTCCATGGTGCTAGGAGGGAAAGGTAGAAGGGTCACCAAGAGTAGACTGTAGGTTTCTTCTCATGATGAGAGTCTGTCTTTTCAGTTTGGAGGCTGGTTGGTATCTGGCTGGGCTGGGGAGAATGTTTTGCTTCATGAGGAGTTAAGGAATGAGTAAAAATAGGTTAAATATGGAGGAGTAACACGAATAGGTTGAAGAAGATTTGTAAGGTGTTAAGAAAGAAAGAAGTGGGGAGGGCTATCTATGATGGAGGGGACAACACTATATAAGGTAGATATTGTATCACTATTTCAGACTGAAATTAAACTGACAATGATATGGTGCTCACAGACATTCATGCACCTACCTTATAGGTTCATGGGCTGCATTTGTGGATTACATGAAAAGCTTTCTTAGGTGATCTGGTACAGAACACTTGAAGAGAGGAAGGGAATAAAAGGAAGGGGAAAAGAAAAGAATAGAAGTATAGCTGGCAAGTATGTTGTAAAAGCCCCCACCCTTTTTTCCTTTTAGCCTAGGCATGCTTGGTAAAGGTAAACTAGATTGGCGAAAGAAATAGTTTAAGTTGTGTGTGTCGCATTCTTAGGAGCAATCTTGGATTTCAACTCAAAATAACCAAGTGACATGGTAATGAGCACATATAGAATATATGTGGTATGGTAATGAGTACTGTATAGGGAGTATATACCATGTATCATTGTCCAGTGGGTCATGTGCATCACTATTTCTTTCATGTAGGCACAGTTATTAACATTATGGTGTCATGGGGCCCGGGAGATAGCATGGAGGTAAGGCGTTTGCCTTTCATGCAAAAGGTCATAGGTTCAAATCCTGGTGCCCCATATGGTCCCCCGTGCCTGCCAGGAGCAATTTCTGAGCATGGAGCCAGGAGTAACCCCTGAGCACTGCCGGGTGAGACCCAAAAACCAAAAACCAAAAAAAAAAAACAAAAAAAAAAAACACACATTATGGTGTCATGGTAGCCTAATAAGAGTCATCGCACTACGTACGAGCATGCCGGCATGGTTTGGGGTAAAAGGGCTGATGAGGATGAAAGAAAACCTTTTTCGTAAGGCCTGTGAAGGCCTCGGATATGGAATCCTGGAGGCAGGACTCCCAGTCCAGATGAGGAACACGGCTCCCAGATGGCAATGGATTCAAACAATGTGACACTGGGAGCAGGGACCCTGCCTAGTGGATGGCGTTCCTGAACAGGGTTCCTTTTCCCAACCCCCATTTTGAACCCACCTTTCTGCTTCTGAGCTGGAGTGGTCTGAGTTCCTCATCAGCCAATGAAGGCTCCGGGAATGGGGTCCCAGCCCAGGAGAGGCTCTCAGCTCCCAGATGGCAATAGATTCAAACGGTGCGATACTCTGGTTCCTACTTTCTATAGAATACGTTTAAAATGAAGAAGAAGCAGGTTACACTTTACAACCATCAGTAAGAAAGAAGAAAGAATGAAAGAAGAAAGAAAGAAAGAAAGAAAGAAAGAAAGAAAGAAAGAAAGAAAGAAAGAAAGAAAGAAAGAAAGAAAGAAAGAAAGAAAGGGAAGGAAGGAAGGAAGGAAAGAAGGAAGGAAGGAAGGAAGAAAGAAAGGAAGGGAGGAAGGAAGGAAGGAAGGAAGGAAGAAAGAAAGAAAGAAAGAAAGAAAGAAAGAAAGAAAGAAAGAAGAGAAAGAAAGAAGAGAAAGAAAGAGAGAGAGAAAGAAAGAAAGAAAGAAAGAGAGAGAGAGAGAAAGAAAGAAAGAAAGAAAGAAAGAAAGAAAGATAAAGAAAGAAAGAAAGAAAGAAAGAAAGAAAGAAAGAAAGAAAGAAAGAAAGAAAGAAAGAAAGAAAGAAAGAAAGAAAGAAAGAAAGAAAAAGAAAGAAAGAAAGGAAGAAAGGAAGAAAGGAAGTCAGGCAATATACATTACTTAAAAACAACCTGCGTTCACTGAAATGTTTACCTTTCCATTTCCCAAATGCTTAAATTCACTGGAGCATACAAGCAAGGTGAGGAGATTCTGAGAAGTTGTTTATTATCTTTCAACATTAATTCCGTCATGGTATCAATAGAGCTTGCTCATGTGCAAAACAGTGGTTCTAATGAGAGAGAAAAATCTTTACACCCACTGATATAGATAGTCCCAATAATATAGTATATGAGCCTGCTCTAAAGACCATGTTCTCACTTGAATACTTCTCTTATTTTCTTGTCTGTTTCTTTTTTGCTTATTTTCACTCTGGACAAGCTGATGCTTTCTCTCAATCATGTGTTTTTCTCCCCTCATATCTTTTTAAGTTTCAATAAAATTATATTGCTTCACATAACAAAACAAACAAAACTATATTGTCTCATAAAGATAACAGGTTGGCCATAACCTTGTAACTGTGATGGAAATGACAGTCCCTGGGAAAACTAGAAGCACCATGGAAACTCCATAGTCCCTCAACATCACAAGGTATAACTCTGGGAGCCTTCAGCACCACGAAGTCAGAATAGTAAATTATCAGGACCATATTGCAGGTATCACCAGGAATGGTTTCCTCGTGTCCACTACCTGAGAAGAAACCCTTCCAAAAAATTACAAATAGAAGAGTCCCTAGTGTGTTCTGTCACTTATTTAAGAGTGAAGAAAATCAGGTATAGTTTTAAAACTGGCCAACATGACTATTTTTTTCTGTCATTTCCCCATTTTTTCTCTGTCCTCTTAATTCCCTAGCCAGAATTATTTTTTGATTCCCATGGAAATTTTTGATCCCTCTCTGGTGAAATGAGCCTTATTTTTATAAAACCAAAGATGTCATTTATTAAAACAATTTTGACTGCTCTCTATTTGAACTATATAAATATTTCCCTCCACTATAAATGTCGAGTACTCAAATATTCATATATTTACTTGTCACTCTGGTGACTGAATGTACTGGGAAGTCTAAGGAGTCTGCATTCCCTGGACCAACTAATGATCAGCGAGGCAAGGGAAATTAATTAATTAATAACCTTCTCTTCTTCTTCTGCCAAATATTCTGAGCTACCTTTCATAGTTGTGTTTTGTTTTGCCAGAAAGACCCTGTGGATACTAAGACAATTTTCTAATCATGGTCAGTTTTGCTACCTGAATCAGTCTGTCTTCCTTGTTTTATTCATTCCACATCTAGATCAAATAAAAAAAAATAAACTGATGAATTCCTAAAATTACAAAGTAAGCTAGCCACATACAATTTTTCTCATATTATTTCAGGACTCCTAAGTTTATATTTCTATTGAATCCTATTAGATTCCTATTCCTTTAAAAGAGTATTTCAATTTCTAAATACTATTTCAAAGATGTATGTTGCCCAGATAAAATAAAATGTCAAAAGGCTCACAGTCCAATAAGTCAAATATGAAATGTGATTTAAAAGTGTCTGTTGCTGAAGTTTCTACTATTTTCCTTCTCTTTAAAGAAATTAAAATTATATTTTAAAATAGACAAGTCAAATTTTTCCACCTTATTAATAACTGGGCATATTATTATGTTGCATGAATAGATCATGTCAAATTACTACAGAGAATTATTTATTTGGCTCCTACTCTAGCCCTGTTCCTCGAGTATTTGTTACTTTTCACAATGTTATTGAACAGTTACTATGGGAAAATTGTATTTTGCATATTAGAAACATGTCTATTAGAAAATCTAAATAACATAGCAAAGTCACAAGGCTTGTGCATTTACTTGCACCCACTCATTCATTTGTTAGCAAATATTTACTGAGCACACACAGTAGGCCAAGAATTGCTCTAGAAACTAGAATTAATTTAGGTCCCTGATATCATGAACCAAAAGTTTGTATCTTAATCAAGAATCCAGATAAAAAATGACTAAATGTCATCTGGATGGTAAAAAAATTTCCCCTAATGAGAACCACTGAAGTAGAATATTTGAGAGATCAGACTTAGTATGTGTGAAAGACAAAAGATGCTCATATTGAGTAAGGAAAGTAATGTGTTTAATATAGGTAAAATAAAGAAATTTTTTTTACTAGGGGACAGTTTTCTGATATTATTCAAGCTATCCCTGACTAGGCTGATTTGGAAATATTTTGTTGTTATTAAATAATTACTGATATTTTCTCCTTTATTTGTCAGAAATTCCTAACCTCTAATCAGAAGTTAGATTATCCAAATTTCAGGACCCTTCATTAAATCTTCTATTGCTTCCTCTTAAATGTCTCTCAGGTTTCACACTTGGGTTGCAACTGTGCTTTTTGTTCTCCTTGGTGATTTTCCCCCCTGGTTTTTCTCATATTGAGTCTAGTGTCAAAGGCCACTTTAAGTATTGATTCATGCAAGTTCTTCCTGCAATCAAATACTGTAGCACATATGCTAGTACGTCATCATTCTTTATAGCTAAGTCAAAGACAAAGTTTGTTCATCTTTGTTTCTTATGTGCCTGACATGTATATATGCTTGCTCCTTTGATAAAAAATCTATATTATCATTTTGAACCTTCCTCCAAACATAGGATGTTGCCTAAGAAAAACCTTCATATATATGTACATAAACATGCATAAATATATGCTAACATATATGAATATATACACATATGAATCTTCATATTTATATATGCACATAAACACACATGCATGCACATGTATGAATGCATTGTATATACACATGTATAAACATGTATGTATATATGCCATCTTCAAGATAACATTCTTCAAGACTTTTCTTGGTAAACATTTATTTTATTTAATTAATTTTTGGGGGGTTTTTTGGGGTCATACCCAGCAATGCTCAGGAGTTACTCCTGGCTCTATGCTAAGAAATCGCTCCTGGCAGGCTCGAGGGACCATATGGGATGCTGGGATTTGAACCACTGTCCTTCTGCTTTCAAGGCAAACACCCTACCTCCATGATGTCTCTTCAGCGCCAAACATTTATTTTAATCTGAAAGAAAACTCATAGATTTTATCAATCATTAGCATATACACTCAAGTTTAGGTACTTAGAAAATATACTTTTAAAGTTTTACTTGTCCTACACGAGAAAGCTACCTAACAGACAGGCAAACAGTTCACATTATATTAGTTGACTCTAGATTCAGGAGCAAAATAATGGGTTGAAGCATAATCCCTGAGAACATATAGTACATCTCAGTTGTAAATAATATTTTAAAACTTTAAAACATTTTAAAACTTCTCTCAACCTATTCTGTAAGTACTGCGGCTTGTCTCGTTCTGAAGGATTAGGACCAATCCTGTGAAGTAAATAAATGGAGGCATTTACAAGACACAGACCTCATATAAATTTCCTCTCACAGATGAATTGCATTGTTTTAGTAAATGTCTTCAAAGTCAATGGCACTGATTTTATAAAGTGGAGTCTTACAGTCAAAGAAAAAAAGCTCAGGGAAGAGAAAGCTGCAGTAATAACCCACCACTTGATTAGTCAAATTGTAAGCAACGTGCTGCTTTGTAAACTTGGCTAAAAGTGAAATACTGTTTTAATAAAAAAAAAATACGATCAGCTCAACCAAATCTAATTTTAATCACAATAAAGTCCTTATCTCCCTTGACACCACTTTTGACTCATATTGGTATTTAATAAATATTTGTTTTATGAAAGAATATTTTCTGCCAATTGAATTTTTTCCTAATATTAAAACTCTGTGTCCATATCTGTAATTTCATGCAGCTTGAATTTTGGGTTAAAGAAATATAAGCATAAATTTAAAAAACCCAGTATAGAAAAAAAACAATAATCAAAATGAAAGAAACATGGACCTGAAATAAAACAATTTAAAATATTTGTCAATGCCTCTTTCTATCATTCTGCTTTGAGAGACTGTGTGAATGGAGAACAAGGTGAGAATATGATGAGGTCTTTGCAAACCCCATTTCTGGAGTGTTTGTCAATATCGATATATAAAGACACTAGTAATCCAGATTATTCTTCTATTTTCTCATAAGTTATTACTTATCACAGTAACAAAATTCACATTAATATTTACTACAGGTATTAAATGACTGCCAAAAGAAAGTTATTTTTAAAACGATTTTAGATTTCTTTTTTTCCTAAGATGAGATGATTCACGAGACCATTTATTTTATATCAAACATGGAAAGCTATAAATGAAAATGAATTAGAGTTATGCCAGAAAATTCTCTGCATTAGTTCCTTAAACCAATAATGAATCTCTTAAGATAATAATAATAATAATAGTAACTATGATTTATCTTATTCTTTATATAAAGATGCCGTGAGCTCCCCACTTTCAAAGCTACCTTAAAAACTGCCTTTATATTTATTTTTCATATTTATTATATATTTTATATACTTTATAAAATGTATTAATTCATAAAATAATATATTTTATAATATCCTTAGATAATATAGTATATATAATCATATCATGTATAATATAATTATGATGTATTATATATAATCTATATATAAATAATATCTTATATAATATATAAGCTATATATATCTAACATATATTATACAATATATATTTTATATGTAAATAATATGAAAACTAAATATATAATCTTTATGTATAATTTATAAAATCTTATATTCATTACTAATCTTATAAGTTATTTTGAGTTACAGTGTAATTTTAACCAAATCTTACTAATTAAAGTATAAAAAAGTCTTAAAAATTATCAAAAGGATTCAAAACAATATCATCATTCCTTATCCTATCAAGTACTGAAAAAGCAAACAAAATGCATTTGACCTTATGATTTGCTAATGATTCCCAGCATTATTTCCCCGCAGATTCAAAGAATCCATCAGAAAAGCCAATTTTTAAAGTTATTTTTGCCTAGGACCCTCTTTTCTCCTTCCCATATTCTCCTATTCCCACCACATTTCCAATTGGTCCCCAACACTAGATTCAATTCTCTTTTCTTAAATTGGCCACCACAGGATCTCTGGCCTGTTCTTGGAAGACCCTGGCCCTCACTTTATCAGAATCTGCTGTTGATGGTTCCTGTTCCAGGAATCTGAGAAGAAATTGGGGTGACAGGTTTGGGGGTTGCTGCTGCCACTAATAGTGCAAGCAACGCCAAATGACTAACGAGTGCAGCTGGAAGAAATGCAATTTCCCTTTTCTATTCTCTGGAGACGCCTGTTCTCAGCGAAGCTGTGAGGACCACGGAACCTCTTCTTTTTTAGTGGAATCCAGGCCCTCAGCGTTGACATTCAGAAGCAATTCTGAGGTCCAGGAAACTGGTGGTGGCTTCCCAGAACATCAAGAGATGACACTGACCCAAGGTCCTGACAACGGGAAGTCAGGCTGTATTTTTCAGCTTCCTTGAGAAATAGTAACAATACTTGACTGGCTTCCACAGGCAGAAGGCATGGTGACAAAACATCCTCTTCAAAGCCCTCCTCATAGAGGAGATGGTTCTCATAGATGACCAGAAATTACTCAGGGAGAAAGAACACCAGGAACACTTGAAGATGTAGACTGAGAAATTCAAGGGGCACTGGAGCTGGATGCAGAGTGCTGACAATTGATGGAAGACAAACTTTGCAGTAAATATTAGTCAGGAGAATCCGATTGCCCTGTCATGTCCTGAGTTAGACATATTTCTGATTAGGAGGCATCAACATTGAGAAATCAATAAAAGACCTCCCCAAGCAGATACTTTATGCAGTATCAACTGTGCATGCACAAATAAAGACTGGCCTAGAGGGGAAAGAGTAAAACATCTTAAGAACCAGATTTGCCCAGCTTGAATGCAAATATCTGTGTCCTATCTCAATGGCTTTCCTAATGTCTGAGATAGTAGTGCTCAAGTAATACCCACAGCCCAAAGTCAGGATACCAACCAGGACCTTGCTGCCATGGTGCTTGGATCTCAGAGGGAAGAAGCAAGCCCAAATTTGTTGTCTTCCAAGGAGATGCTTTCAGAGCCAAGTTTGAGATATCTCAGTTAGAGATTCTTTCTAGTCCTCATTAGATTGCTGAAATAAAAATAAAGAAAAGAAAAGAAGCTTTGCTAAGCTTAAAATTAGTCAAAAATGACTTGATAGACATGTGAGTTGCCCATATTAAAAGTGAAATGTTCAGAGCCCTTGGAACATTCCCTTTGATACCACAATGAGAAGTAAAGACCATTCCTCAGGGGCCTATCTAAAAAGCACATTAATAAATTAAGTAAATAATTGTTGCTTTTGTGAGACAAAGAAATTAAGTTTTATTTATTTATTTTAGCATTTTTCTTTATTTAAACATCTTGATTACAAATAGGATTGAGATTAGGTTTCAGTCATGTAAAGAACACCTCCCCCCCTTCACCAGTGCAACATTCCCACTAAAAATGTTGCATTCTCCCTCCATCTGACCCAACCCCCACCTGTACTCTAGACAGGCTTTCCAGTTCCCTCATTCATCCACATGATTATGATAGTTTTCAGTGTAGTTATTTCTATAACTGCACTCACCACTCTTTGTGGTGAGCTTCATGGAGTGAGCTGGAAGTTCCAGCACTCCTCTCATTAACTCAGGATTGTTGCAAAAATGACTTTTATTTTTCTTAAAACCCATAGATGAGTGAAACTATTCTGTGTGTGTCTCTCTCTCCCTCTGGCTTATTTCACTCAGCATGATAGATTCCATGTACATCCATGTATAGGAAAACTTCATGACTTCATCTCTCCTGACAGCTGCATAATATTCCATTGTGTATATGTACCACAGTTTCTTTAGCCATTCGTCTCTTGAAGGGCATCTAAGTTGTTTCCAGAGCCTGGCTATTGTGAATAGTGCTGCAATAAATATAGGTGTGAGGAAGGAGGTTTTGAATTGTATTCTTGTATTCCTAGTGTATATCCATAGGAGTGGAAGCTGGGTCGAATGGGAGTTCAATTTCCAGTTCTTGGAGGAATTCCCATATCTCCTTCCATAGAGGTTGGACTAGACAGCATTCCCACCAGCAGTGGATAAGCGTTCCTTTCTCTCTACATCCCCATCAGCACTGATCTCATTCTTTTTGATGTGCACCAATCTCTGTGGTGTGAGATGGTATCTCATTGTTGTTTTGATTTGCATCTCCCCGATGATTAGTGATGAGGAGTATTTTTCATGTGCCTTTTGGCCATTTTTATTTCTTTTTAATCATAGTTCATTTCTTTAATCATAGTTCTTTAATCATAGTTCTTTAATCATAGTTCATTTCTTCTCCCCATTTTTGATGGGATTAGATTTTTTTTTCTTGTAAAGTTCTGTCAGTGCCCTGTATATTTTGGATATTAGCCCCTTATCTGATGGGTATTGGGTGAATAGTTTCTCCCACATGGTGGGTGGCTCTTGTATCCTCTTGTATCTTTTGAGGTGCAGAAGCTTCTCAGCTTAATGTATTCCCATCTGTTGATCTCTGCTTCCACTTGTTTGGAAAGTGCAGTTTCCTCCTTGAAGATGCCTTTGTTCTCAATGTCATGGAGTGTTTTACCGACGTGTTGTTTTATATACCTTAGGGTATCAGGTCTGATATCAAGGTCTTTAATACATTTGGATTTTACCTTCACGCATGATGTTAACTGGGGGTCTATGTTTGTGTTTTTGCAAGTGGCTAACCAGTTCTGCCAGCACCACTTGTTGAAGAGGTTTTCCTTGATCCAGTTAGGATTTCTTGCTCCTTTGTTGAAAATTAGGTGATTGTATGTCTGGGGTACATTGTCTGAGAACTCAAGCCTATTCCACTGATCTGAGGATCTGTCTTTATACCAACACCATGCTGTTTTGATGACTATTTCTTTGTAGTACAGTTTAAAGTCGGGGAAAGAAATGCCTCCCATTTTCCTTTTCCCTAGGTGTGCTTTAGCTATTCCAGGGTGTTTATTGTTCCAGATAAACTTCATACGTGTTTGATTCACTTTTTTGAAGAATGTCAAGTATATCTTTAGAGGGATTGCATTAAATCTGTACAATGATTTGGGGAGTATTGCCATTTTAATGATGTTAATCCTGCCAATCCATGAACAGGGTATGTTTTTCCATTTCTGTGTGTCCTCTCTTATTTCTTGGAGTAGGGCTTTATAGTTTTCTTTGTATAGGTCTTTCACATCTTTGGTAAAGTTAACTCCAAGATACTTGAGTTTGTGTGGCACTAATGCGAATGAGATTGCTTTCTTGATGTTCATCTCTTCCTTATCATTATTTGTGTATAAAAAGGTCATTGATTTCTGTGTGTTAATTTTGTAGCCTTCCACCTTGCTAAATGAGTCTATTGTTTCTAGAAGCTTTTCGGTAGCGTCTTTAGGATTTTCTAAGTATAGTGTCATGTCATCTGCAAACAGTGAGAGCTTGACTTCTTCCTTTTCTATCTGGATTCCCTTGATATCCTTTTATTTCCTAATCGCTATAGCAAGCACTTCCAGTACTATGTTGAAGAGGAGTGTTGAGAGCTGACAGCCTTGTCTTGTACCAGAATTTAGAGGAAAGACTTTTAGTTTTTCTCCATTGAGGATAATATTTGCCATTGGCTTGTGGTAGATGGCTTTAACTAGATTGAGAAAGGTTTATTCCATTCCCATCTTGCTGAGAGCTTTTATAAGAATGGGTGTTGGACCTTATCAAATGCTTTTCTGCGTCTATTGATATGATCATGTGATTTTTATTTTTTTGTTGTTGTTGATGTTGTGTATGATGTTGATAGATTGATGAATGTTAAACCATCTTTGCATTGCTGGGATGAAACCTACTTGGTCATGGTGTATGATCTTCTTGATGATGCATTGGATCTTATTTGCCAGGATTTTGTTGAAGATCTTTGCATCTGCATTCATCAGGGATATTGGTCTGTAATTTTCTTTTTGGCAGCATCTCTGTCTGGTTTTGGTACCAAGATGATGTTGGCTTCATAAAAGCTATTTGGGAGTGTCCCGTTTTTTCAATTTTATGGAAGAGCCTGGCTAGGATTGATAGTAGCTCCTTTTGAAAGGTTTGAAAGAATTCATCAGTAAATCCATCTGGGCCTAGACTTTTCTTTTTGGGCAGATATTTGATTACAGATTCAATTTCCTCAAAAGTGATGGAGTGTTTAGATATGCAACAACCTCCTTACTTAACTGTGGAAGATTATGTGTCCAAGATTTTATCCATTTCTTCTAGGATCTCATGTTTAGTAGCATAAAGTTTCTCAAAGTAGTCTCTGATTACCCTTTGGATCTCTGCAATATATGTCGTGATTTCCCTGTTTTTATTTCTAATATGGATTCTCAGGTTTCTCTCTCTCTTTCTTTGTGAGTTTTGCCAATGGTCTATCAATCTTGTTTATTTTTTTCAAGAGCCAACTTCTGCTTTCGTTTATCTTTGGGATTATTTTTTTGTTTTCCACTTAATTGATTTCTGCTTTCAGTTTTATTATTTTCTTCTATCTCCCTATTTTTGGTTCCTTTTGTTGGTCATTTTCTAATTTTATGAGCTGCGTCATTAAGTTATTCAGTTATGCCCCTTCTTCCTTCCTGATGTGTGCTTGTAGAGCTATACATTTTCCTCTCAGGACTGCTTCTGCTGTGTCCCATAGATTCTGGCAGTTTGTGTCTTCATTATCATTTGTTTCCAGGAAAGTTTTTATTTCCTTTTTTATTTCATCTCGGACCCACTGGTTGTTCAGTAGCAGGGTGTTTAATATCCAATTGTTAAAGTTTTTCTTATGTGTGGCTTTGTAATTCACATCTAATTTCAGAGATTTGTAGTCAGCAAAGGTAGCCTTTGAGATTTCTATCCTCTTGATTTTCTGGAGGTATGTTTTATGTGTCAGCATGTAGTCTATCCTGGAGAATGACCCATGTACACTGGAGAAGAATGTGTATCCAGGTTATTTTTGGGATGGAGTGTCATATATATATATATATATATATATATATATATATATATAAAATCTACTTGTCCTCTTTCTTCCATTACTATTTTCAGGGCTAGTATGTTTTTGTTGGGCTTTAATCTGATTGACCTATCAAGTGTTGACAGGGCCGTGTTGAGGTCTCCCACAATTATTTGTATTATTATTGACGCCTTCTTTCAGATTTGTCAGTACTTGGATTAGATAATTCGCTGATCTCTCATTTGGTGCATATATGTTTAATAGTCTGATATCTTTCTGTTGCACATATCCCTTGATTAGTACATAGTGTCCATCTTTGTCCCTTACAGCTTTTCTGAGTATAAAGTTGGTGTCATCAGATATTAATATGGCCACCCCAGCTTTTTTTTTCTTTTTTGTCCCCAGATTCACAATACAGACCTGGCAAGGGTCTGGGTTGAGGTGTATATGGGGTGCATTTACTGTACCTCCTCTTTCTATACAGTCAGTGTAAAAAACACAGCCTGTGATAAGAATTGGGAGGCCTTATTTTTTTCTTTTCATTTTTTTTGATTTTTTCTTTAACTTCTTTTATAAACACCCCCTTCACTAATGCAACTTTCCCACCACCAGTGCCCAAAAACTCCCTCCCTCCCAACCCACCCCCACCTGTACTCTATACAGGTTTTTCAGTTCCCTCATACTGAGGAATGTTACAAAAATGACTTATATTTTCCTTAAAACCCATAGATGAGTGAGATTATTCTGCATCTATCTCTCTCCCTCTGACTTATTTCACTCAGCATAATAGATTCCATGTACATCCATGTATATGAAA
>PVKC010007498.1:0-30852 GCA_004027635.1 Crocidura indochinensis
AAAGAAAAAGAACTTCGATACAGTTAAGTAATTTAAAAATTAAGTGGTTAAAGGAACACAAGGGCCACCTGGTGCCTGTAGATGGTAGTGTGAAAATGCTGCATGCAGATGCAAAAGAAAACATAAATAAAACATTGGACATTGTCTAGACAAATTTTAATAAGGTGTAATAATGTCCTTTATATCAGAGGTGTTAGAAGAAGAGGAAGAAGATAGGGAAATGAGAGAATAGCATCTTTGGGGGAACTATAACACATTTATATTTGTAGACAAAAATGTTTGTTTTTCAAAATAAATAGTTACACATAAATCACAAAAACTAACGTATTAAACAACAAATGAACAAAACAGCATAACTGTAATTGGGTTCACAGAATAGAGTTTAAGGGAATAGAAAGAAATGTGTCAAATGGAGAGATTTCGGAGACTTTGGTGGAAAGAAGTGTGTATCTAATGGTAGTGTGGTGTTTGAATGATGTAGGAATGATAATGAAAAGTATTATAAATCATAAAGCCTCAAGAAAGATTAAAATTTGGGGGAGGTATTAGATTCAAGGAAATCTAAGCAGGGTTGTGGGTCAATAGGGTGCTGTAGATGGACTGTAAAGGGGCACAAGTGAAAAGGCAATCAAGATGATTACCAAGGATAGCCTAGCAGTTTTTGGTTTATTTTCTTGGAACTATAGTTATCTTCATTTTCTTCAGGCCTCTTTTTAAGAATCAGTTTAAAGCTTTTAATCATTAGCAAATCCTCTAAAAGCAATTTTTATTGTCCATCCAGAAATACTTGATTCCTGCTATTCTGATCAAATAGTAAGTCCAAGCAACAACCAAAAAAATCAATTATTTTATTAATCCTCTACATAATCTGCATAAAGCCTCACCCATTTCCTCCTTCTTTCTGATTCTACCTCTGCATTCCTCTGAGTAAGTTCTTAATTTTTCTAGAGAAGATTTCATAGTTAATTGACATACATTTTAGGTTTTGTACCAACTGTATTAATATTCCAAAGAGAATCAGTGCCAAATAGTCAACCCTTATTAGATTTGACACTTTAATAAAACTTATTAGTTTTACACTTGTGTTTGGTAATAATTGCATTTGAGGGCCCAGAGAACTGAATAGCAGAAAGCAAATTAAGTAAAACCTATCTTTTATTTTAGTTGATACATCTCTTAGAAGTCTGGGTGCTCAATTTCCCGTTTCTCTTATATTTGATTACTTGAGGTTTAGATCAATTATATGAATTGAGAATAAATTAGCCTTGAAATGCCAGGATTTTGTAAAACAAAATAATGATAATGTAACACCATTTTTTTACACTCAACATTCTAGAACACAAACACAATCTACAGTTGGGTCCCAAATAAATTAACCAAAACAGTTGCTACCAACTGTGTAGAAAGCAAAAGTTGGCATATTAAAACTATGTCTTCCTAACACCATATATGTCTAAATAACACTGGCCAAGCTCTTCTGTTTCAAATGAAAATTATATAAGGTGCATCCACTCTGGAGATTCAAACTCATCTCAGCTAAGGTATAAACTTGACTTTTGTTAACCCTCTAAGAGAAGCCTTTGTTCTCTCCCAAATCTGTCTCTTACTTTTATATAGGTATATAATACTTAGGTTACTATTCTTAAAATAATTTTTACAATTAATAAGAAAAATAATTCTTATAATGAATTCATATAAGAGGAATTCTGATAAGAGGGGCTAGAGTGATAGTACAGGGGATAGAAGTTTGCCTAGCACTCGGCCAATGCAGGTTTAATCCCCAGCATCCCATATGGTCCCCTAAGCACAGAGGACTGATTTCTGAGTGCAGAACCAGGATTAACCTCTGAGAAATCCCAGGTGTGTGCCTCCAAAGAACAAACAATTCCCCCAAAATTTTATAAGAATTCTTATCATTAGTCATTTTAATAATTATAGTTATAATTATTTTTAAATTTAAATTTATTTTATTGAAACCATTGTAATTTACAAGGTCCTTTATAGTTGAGTTTCAGACATACAATGAATCAGGGCCAGTCCCACCACGAGTGTCAACCTCTCTCTACCATGTTTCTTGATTATTTCCCAACCATCACCGTTTGCTCCCCAGCCTGCCAGATTAGTAAGCCCGTTTAAAGTTAAATCATTTAGAATTTAGATTGTTATGTATATAATCCTAAGTAAATTTTATGATAAAATTATTTTACTTGAGGGACCTGAGCAATAACACATCAGGTTAGGTTCCTGCCTTGCATGAAGCTGAACTAGGTCCTATCCCTAGCACCTCATAAGCACCACCAGGAATAATTCCTGAGTACAGAGCCAACTGTGGCTCCCAGAAAACAAACCCAAAAGACCTATTTTACATCACTATAAAAAATACATACAGCATTACGGAGGAACACTGGCACCACTGAGTACAGATCTAACAGTTATGTATTCTAAAACATGCACCAAATTTTACTGATAAAGGTCAGGAAAATTGAGCAAAATAGAATTGTTTCTGACCTAAGTTTTATCTGGTTTGTAGCCTTCTTTGGGTTCACCTTTTTGTGTATAGTTTTCAATAATACTTTTTTGAAGGAGAATCTAAAAAGTTTTAGCTGAGGACATCTATTTAAAAACAAGCCACTGAGGGAGATAGATAATCCCTGGCACCACATTGTCCTCCAAACCTCCAAATCGAATAATCCCAGGCACTGCAGGCCCTGACCAGTAGTGCTGTATCTGTGGGCTCTTGTAGTGAAGGGCTGACCCACCGAACTGAGAAATCCAGGGGGGGGGGGTTCAGGTCTCCTGAACACTGCTTAGGACCACCTCCCCTCTGAAGAGAAAGTAATCACTATAGAATTTCTGATTTAAAAATAAACAAATATGTTGTTTGTTTTCTCTGTACCCTCTGTCATGACAACTCCCTACTGCCAATAGAAAATGATCACATCTAAACTAGATCCATCTATCCTCAAGTAACAGACATTGGCAGACACGGCACATTCTGAGACTATTTGTCAGACTTTGGCTGGTAGGATTTAAATTCTCATTCAAACTGACTGCTCCAAAGATAAGACAACTCTACAGTAACTGAGAATGCCTCTGAGTACTATCATACTGACAGCATACAGAAATGTGAAAGTGGGAATTGTGCAGAAAATTTGCACATCAGTATTAATACTACGTGTTAATAATTGTTAACACTACAACTTTAACTGTATTTCCTAAGCTATAATTTAATTAAAATATAAATAGAAGAAGCATTGGTAGGGCAAAGAATTAAAAGTTGAATAAAATTAATGAAAATGAAGTTAGAGTTTAATGAATATAAGATAAAATAAAGTTTCAGATTCTTTAGACTCCTCTTAACTTTATTATTAAGATCATGATAATGATAATTAAAACAAATGAAAAGTCTGTATGAGAGTGTGCTTGCATCAGGACAGCACTGATGTATGAATGCTGTAATGTTTGAGACACACCACCATATGAAAGAAATTGTTCTGCTTATTTCATCTAAAATATTCATCTTTTTCTCTTTGTAGGAGACCTCCATTTGTTGTGTTTTGATACTATTTTATTTAGGAGCTTTCTTATACAAAAAAAAAGACATACTCAAAAGCAAGAGTTTCAAAAAGTCTACTTTTGTTCCTTTCTCTAATAAGAGATCTTAGAACACTATGCCCATTTTTTTTTATCTTGGTCTATGCCATAATCTATTTTTGAGATAATTCATGAGCTCTTTGCATTAGGATTATTCAAGACTCTTAGTAGAAACATGACAATATTCTTAGAGCAAGCTTTTGGTTCAGTTATAGATTACATGCATTGGATGTTTGAGGTCCTGGTTTTACAGACACACACACACACACACACACACACACACACATTGTTGCCCTTACTTCTCCTTCCCATGGAGTGTTGATCATTCATCATTTCTGCTGTTTCAACATAATACAGCACAGTTAGCACCCCCACATTTGTTGTTGCACCAGGGTCCTGACCTCTTTGAAGCATTTTGTACTTACTCTGCATCTTATATTCCTCTTTAACTCCTGACCTTATAATATAAGAATGGTTTTTTTTCCTTAAGAAACAAAACAAAACAATAGTTGTCTTTCAGGGAAACCCCAAATATCCTGTTGTGACTTAATGATATATTACAATTCCTCATTTATTTGGAGATGTTATACTTTTTTTTTGTTTGTTTTTTGGACCACACCCAATGGCATTCAGAGGTTACTCCTGGCTATGAACTCAAAAATTGCTCCTGGCTTGTGGGACCATATGGGATGCCGGGGAATCAAACCGTGGTCTGTCCTTGGTTAGTGCATAAAAGGCAAATGCCCTACCACTTGTGTCACCGTTCTGGCTCCGATGTAGTACATTTTTATATGTGAGTCTAGTTTCTTAAGTACACATCTAGTAGGACTAGAGTATTTTTCTGTTTGTACTTTTTTCCTCTCTCACCTTGTCTTGATGGCCCCATTGTGTCCCCACCACATAATCAACTTACTCCCTGTTTGCATCGCCCTCAATTTTACACAGTAATACTCATAATGACTATATATGGGAATAAGAATCATAATGACTATATTTGGACATAGAGCCTTTGGGAGAGAATAAGAGTTGGTAATGAGGAGAAAGATTCCATGTTGAGAATAGTGTCCATATTAGAAAAAGAGATCTGAACTCTCTCCAACTATGCACAAAGTACAGTAATGCACAGGATGGCCACAGTCCAGAGAGAAGAAAAAGGAGCTCCAAATAAAATCTAATTTTTTGCTCCTTAATCTAAGGCTTTCCAATCTCTGAGAAAAATAAATTTGAAAATATCACCAGTCTGTAGTTCTGTTATGGCTTCCTGAGAAGGCCCTTCTGCATCAAAAAAATACCTGAAGTATTTTTTTTTCCTTTGGTTTTTGATTCTGGGGCCACACCCAGTGACACTCAGGGGCTACTCCTGGTTATGCACTCAGAAATTGCCCCAGGCTTGGGGAATCATATGGGATGCTGGAAGATAGAACCGCTGTCCGTCCTGGGTCAGCCACGTGCAAGGCAAACGTCCTACTGCTGCACTGTCTCTTTGGCCCCTGAACTTTCTTTAACTCATCACTACTGACCATCCAGAGCACTGGCTTTTTTCTGCTCAGTAATAAAGTTCCTACTTAGTTCTTTTGTCACAAATAATAAATATATGCTGCGATATTTTATAACATTTCATAAGGGTAACGAAGACCAGAGTACTTCTCTGTTTAAATTATCAATAAATTATTGATAATTATTGACTTTAATTGACTTTTAAAATTATCTAATTGCTTTTAAATCTTCATTATATTTAAACAGTTTTTTGTGTGTTTTAACTTATACTTCCTTTCATACAAAGATGTATCACATTTTATAACTCCCCCTTCTGTCCTATTGTTTTTCTTTTCACCAATCCAATCCCGCTGAGACCAGTTCCAGGCTCATCTTTTCTTCTTTTTTTTTTAATCTTTGTTTTTTTGGTAAATAGTTCCTGGCAGGCACGGGGGACCATATGGGACACTGGGATTCGAACCAACCACCTTTGGTCCTGGATCGGCTGCGTGCATGGCAAACGCCACTGTGCTATCTCTCCGGGCCCACAGGTTCATCTTTTCTAAGAAATATTCCTGATGGTACTTTTCCTTTCAATCACACCATTGTCTAAACTCTTTGGCAGCATTTAGTATTATTGTGAATTACAAAATAAGATAGAATTTAACATGTTAGTGCATTCTCTTTATTTCTTGGAACTTTCTAACTATTACTTTCATTTCTTTTGCATTGGCATGTTACTCAGCTAATTTACCATGACCACTCATCTATGTTTTCCTATTTTTATGCCATGAACACATCCGAGAATCTACTGTTTCTCTTTTTCAACATATTAAATACATGTTAAGTTCTAACCATATCTTTAATTTCTTTAGCATCTCTGTGACCCCAGGAAATTTAAGGCTTTCTATACTGATATTTCAACTGCGCTTCTGGTTTTGTTTTTATATAGTTTCTCACTAAGGAGATTGGTAAAATCAGTCTGGTTTTCTTAAGAGCTTTTAATATGGTCCTAGATTATTTGTACTTTCTCTTTATTTCTGAGAGAATGTGGGAACAAAAATTAGCAAAGGTTCTCTGGAGTGCATTGTGAAAATTCAAAAGTAAGGAAACAAAGAAAGGAAGGATCAGTGAGCCAACTGCTTCTTGTACCATTGTCCATGTGCCCTTTCTACACTGGTTCAGTGGGCAAACTAGCAGTCAGTGTTCCCAGGCCCATTATTCTGAAACTCTAAATGTTTTCTCTGAACATGAGTCTCATTTCACCTAGCTTTCAGGAGTAGCAGTACTTGTTTTAATTGACTTTTAAAAGACCATTGTATTCATTATCAACATTTCTTTTATTTCATGAGTATTTTACTAGGCTCCAACATCATAAGATAGAAATGAGAAGAAGATTTCCTCCTCTTGAATTTCACATTTGTATGTGCCAAATCACAAAAATAAAATACACAGATAAAGCACAACAGATGTCCGTAAAAATCTTCACTTGTTAAATACTTTCCATGCATGCAAAAAAGAGAGTCATGCTAATCAGTGTTAGCATAGTTGCATTATGTCAGTAAATGCCCATTATTAGGATTGAGATTCTCCATATCAAATAGTGTTCATTGAATGCTTAGCCATTCATTCCCCAACTCTATGCTTAATTCTATCAACTCTATGCTTAATATTATGCATTATTGTGACTCCCTCTTCTGCCCTGAATCCTCAGGAATATAATAAAAAGAATTAAAGTCCCATAGAGATAAAGACATATATAAGATACACTATGAATAAATACTATTCAATAAGAGCATTAAGAAAATTTGAAATGAAGGGTAGGACCAAGAGTGTGTTGCAGTGTTGAATACTGACTTCCCAGGTCTAATTCTTTAAATGTTAAAGAGGAGAGAAGAGATCAGGCTTCTATTAAATTCTGGAATGCACACGGAAAGGATTAACTTTCCTTCTTCTTCTTGCCATTGGTCAACCTGAGATTGCATTCTTAAAGCTCTGATCATTTTATCATGGGGAAAGATTATGAAAAACATATCAAGTATTTGAGGTAAAGCTCATTTGGGAGTCAACATTAGCAGACAATTTGCAATTAACAGTGGTTTTTCTTTGGGAGAGTACTTCTCAAAAATCACACACATTATTGGTCCTTTTAGCAACCCTTTATGTCAAACAATATGAATATCCCCAGTTTTAAAGATCAAGAAAATAAAAGGTCAAAAAGATTATCTGACTTGTTCAAGAAACTTAATGGAATGTTAAAGCACTAACAGGAAACAGATGCATATCTCAAAGATTTGACTGAAAATGATTGAAGAGCAGGGTATGGGGCCAACCTAACAAGGGAGAGGAAAACATTCAGCTTCTAAAAAGTGGGAATTTGTGTCTACTCCTAGACCTGAACAAAGAGAACAATATTCCCAGAAACTGGTGAGAGCCATAATTCTAAAAAAAAGGGGGTCACCTAGAAGGATGGTGATAGATTAGAACTATTGGCAAAAAACAGCAAATCCACAGGGAAGTCTTGATCACTCCCTCTCTTCCTTCATTCCTCACCGGTACCACTCATTAATCTAAATAATTCATAAACTAGAGACTAAATATCATAGATCCCAAATAATTTTGCCAACAGTGATCAGTTTCTGGAAAGATAGAATGGAGGTAGGGCATTTGCCTTGCATGCAGAAAGATGGTGGTTTGATTCCAACATCCCATATGGTCCCCCAAGTCTGCTAAGTGTGATTTTTGAATGTAGAGCCAGGAGTAACCCCTGAGCACTGCTGGGTGTGACTCCAAAACCAAAAAATCGGGGCCCGGGAGATAGCATGGAGGTAAGGCATTTGCCTTTCATGCAAAAAGGTCATCGGTTCGAATCCCGGTGCCCCATATGGTCCCCCGAGCCTGCCAGGAGCAATTTCTGAGCATGGAGTCAGGAGTAACCCCTGAGCACTGCCGGGTGTGACCCAAAAACCAAAACCAAAAAATCAAAAACAAAAAACAAACAAAAAATGTGAGCAGACTGAAGTCAACTGGAAGTATCTGGAAGAGGGAGGCAAAAACAGTATATTAGGTGAAAATACCAGATTTCATTTGTAGAGCTCCAATTGTCTTTACCTTGTAGTTACTAGTCAGAGATACCCCAGGTAGAAAATGAAGAGGTAAGTGCAGTACTTAAAACATCTAGGACAGACTTCAATCTTATTGAGATGCATTTTTTTTTTAGGTTTGATAGAAATCTCTGCATTTTCTGGTAACACATGGTTATTTCAGAATCCTTTTTTCTTATATAGAAGTCCTATCTTGTAATTTTCCTCTTTAATATAGAAAGAAGTATATCTTTATCTCTTAAAAAAAAAAGATGTACCCTGGGACCCAAGAATTAATACAGTGGTCAGGGTGCTGGCCTTGTGCACAATCAACCTGGTTCCAATTAATTATTGTCACCCATATAGTCCATTGAGCCTGCCAGGAGTGATATCTGAAATAGCAAGAAGTATGCTTTGATCGCTACTAAGTGTGACTCTAAAACAAAACAAAACAAAAAAACAACCAAAGAAATAAAATATCTAGATCCTTATAGGTCAAAATGCCGAGTTTCAGTATAGCACTAAGTTTTACAGCATTCTATTTTATAACAAGATAAACAAGCATGGAAAGAATGATGGAATAATGTTTGGATGTTGTAATACAGCAAATTTTTTTGTTTTAATTTATTTATTTAAAGAAAATGTATCAGTAGTAGGGTGTTTGCCTTTCATGCAGCTGATTTAGGACAGACCTCAGTTTGATCCCCAGCATCCCACATGGTCCCTCAAGCCAGAAGCAATTTCTGAGCACATAGCCAAGAGTAACCCCTGAGCATCACCAGGTGTGGCCCAAAAACAAACTAAACAAACAAACAAAAGAAAAGAAAATGTATCACATAGTTGACACAACTGATCATAATACATTTGTTTTACAATAGCAGAAAGTGAAGTTATTAAAAATAGAAAGAAAAGGGTTGGGCGGTGGCGCTGGAGGTAAGGTGACTGCCTTGCCTTGTGCTAACCTAGGACTGACCGCGGTTCGATCCCCCGGTTCCCCATATGGTCCCCTGTGTCTGCCAGGAGCGACTTCTGAGCGAATAGCCAGGAGTAACCCCTGAGTGACATCGGGTGTGGCCCAAAAACCAAAAAAAAAAAAAAAAAATAGAAAATAGAGAATCTAAAAAACCTGGAAAAAGAAGAGGAGTCTATTATTAGTTATATCCATGAAATTTATTGTATCACCAATAAAGTCATCAATCAATAGCCTAAGGTTTAATACTCTCCTTTTTTATTTTTTAGCAATAGGAGATACATTAAAATAAAAAAAGATGTGTGGGGAGGGGCAGTTGTTGTTTTCATAGGCACAGAAAAATATGGAAGGAAAAACCTTTGGCCTAAAAACAGGGAGATTCTACCACTGAAGTATTTTTGCCTAAGGCCAACTCAAGGTTCCAGGAGTACTAGGTTGTCCAACACTATGGTCATACTCTGTGGTCTCAGTAACTGCTCTTCACCAATCACAGTTGTTGCTGTCAGGTTTCTGTAGTTATAGATCCTTGTGAAATTTACAGATGAAAACAACTTCTTATCTAATGGAGAAAGGAGCACAAAACACTTGACATAGTGACTTGGCTTATACTTCAGTTGATTGAACATTGCCCATTCACTCCTGAACCATGGATACCATCTATGAAAAAAAACATGGTTTCCTAGACCAGTAATAAAAATTCTACCAAGGAAGGCCCCACAACCACCATAGCACTGACTTACTCCAAAGACGGTTCTTATGGCACCCTGACAACCTGGCAATCGCAAAGTCTGTTTTTAGGGCAGGATTCTCTGCAATGCTAAATAATAGTGAGATGAAACCAAAAAACAAATTGTTTTTTTAAAAAAATAAATAAATGTGCTTTCCATCAGGAAAGCAATCTTACAGAAGGATAAATCTCCTTTATGAAGAGTCCAGCAAAATGAGATAGAATGGAGTAGTAATTCAGCCAACTTCACTTATTATCACTAAAGAATAACTATATGCTTTCAAGACTGCAGAAACATATTTGGGACATTAAACCTTGAGTCCTACTAGCATCCATTACACAATTTCACTCATCCTGTTTACTTTTCACTTAGTGCCTGTTTATCTCCTTTAATCTAAACTTCAGGAATGTGAAAAATCCCAAAACTTAACACTGTCCTTTCTAAATCTTCACACAAAGATCCATAGTAGGAGCAAATTAAAGAAAATAAAAGTGTTGAGATAATTACGAAAGGAAACATGAAATTATTAGAACACCTAAGAAACTAATAAAAAATAATTTAAATATTTGAAAAGGTAGTGGGAAAAAACTCTGAAACTAAGTAAGTTTAGAGGTGGTGGTAGATCAGATTCTTGAAAACAAACATTTTTACTCAGTTACTCCATCAGGACCTCAGTGAAGCAGTTTAGATAGGGCAGAGCCCCTTTTTGAATGTCCCTTCCAACTGGACAAAAAGCTAAGCACAAAGTGTTTCATCGCCCTCATCATACATTTTAGTTTTTATTTTTTAAAGATCTAGTTTAAGATTTTTCTCTATATTTAAACTATATGTACTTTCTGTTACTGCTTAAACCAACGGTCTGGGTTAGTCACTGTCATTTCCAAATATTTGTTTTCTTTTTGCCCAGAATAATGAAGATGTCTGGCTGAGATATTCCAACACCTGAAATTCTCTTTGACAGTTCAACTAGTTGGCAGGCTACCGAGAAGTAATTTTTCATGAAAGCAAATGTTTCATTATTTAAAATGTAAAAATAAAAATCATGATGATGCAGTGAAAATAATTAAGGCAGTTTAATTTTATAATGACTCAGACCAATTCTATGATTGACCTTTTCTGCTAAGTTTGCCAATTAGGGCAAGGTCAAGCTCTTAGAGCAAAAAAAAAAAAATGAATCTGGTCAATATCCTGACCACTAATGAGCTTTGTGCTTTGTTTTTCAGTGGACCAGAGTATCAGGTAATATGGTACCCATAGACTACTAAATGTGCCTGACTTCTGACTCACATTAACAATCTAATAACAGGTTGATGTGTTTGAGCCAAACTGATGTCCACAGAAACTATAGATTTGTGAGTATTTGTTATGCAGTAATACAAAAATGAATACATTCGAAGATTGCCTCCATTTACAATTAGGAAACTGATGTACAAAGAAATTAACTTGCCTGAAATTGCAAAGTAACTAGCAGAACTTGGCTTTAAGCCCAGATTTCTGGCTCCAAAGTGGAAATTGTTAGCCATGGCATGTGGTGAGCACCTGAGGCCGTCTTTGCCTGCAATTTGCTCTCCCTTTCCCTCTGGTATAGTTGAGAGAAAAGCCATTTTGAAAGCAGTAAATTCTAGGCCCCTGGCTTCTAGCCAGTCTTCAACTCTGTAACCTCCCTTTTCTTAAAAAATGGGAAATCCTAGGCTTCATTCCCAGATTTTTTTTTCTTAACACCTCTTTATAAAAAGTGGAGGAGAGACAGTTTTTTGAATTATAGGCTTGTGGTTAAGAGAAAATGACATTTACTGGGGGAAGAAACTTGTTATGGTCTTAGGTTCTCTGCCAAATGCAATGAAAAGGGGGCTTTTAATGTCACATATGTGTTAAAAAAGATTTAAAGAGACACTGAAGAAAATACCTAGCTGGTGCTGCCAAATTATGTAGGCCTATCCACAAGTGCATTCTGTTTTTATGTATGTTTTATTTAATACTTTCATTCATTTTTTTCAGTTTAGGTGACGTGGTTATAATAATGTTCATGTGTATGATATTGATATACACAGATAATGCATCCCTAAAGCACTAACACCTCCCACCAATGTTCTTATGTTGCTGTTTCAAAATAAAATAAAAGTGTTTAAAAATCCACTTTATTTCAAGGGATTTATGGAGACATGCCAGGTCCACAATGATATCAAAATGGAGCTCTGAGATATTAGCAGGGGTAAGGACTCTTTCTTTTGGAGGTGGAGGGGTCTAAAATAATGAGGCAATATTCATTTTCATCAGTATTAATTTAAGGAGTCAAATTGATTTAAACTTTCTGAAAACCCAACAAAACCCATCTCATTTAAATAAAAGTGGACTAAAGGTTCAAGTAATAATGACAGAATAAGATAACCAAAGGAGTAATCCAAATGACTAATGCCAAGAGAATAAAGATTGAAGAAATTAGAAAGTCTTAAAAAAATGCTACTGGGTGTATTACCACCAAAATGCATTTTCTCCTCAGACAATTTCATCTATACCCTTGAATACTTCGGCTTTACATATCTCAGTCATTTCATTTATTTGTCATTACATACTTGTTTATTTATTTGTTTTTGCTTTTAAAACATTATTGAGAGTCTCTTATATTAGTCTCCAAATATCTCAGACACTTCTCACTTAAAGCCTGGGACCCAAACAGTACAAAATGATACATACTTTCTGTGGTTAAAGGACCCCACTTTTTTGGGACCATAAATAGAGACATTAGGGTTGGACAGCCAATATGCCCAGAGCCTGTAGTTGGTCTTTTGATAGTATGTTTCATGGGTGGAGACGCCCTGTATCTCTTAGGCCAATGGAATTTTCTTTCTAATTTCCCCAAAGTTTGAAGTGCCTATAACTAAAAAGAAAAAAAAAACCACACCTGACCCTCTTTTTCTTTTCTTCTTTTAATTTTACTTATATTCTACATTGGGCTCCCACTTTTACATAGAACCATAGAAGTTGGATCACTTTGTTCTGTCTCATATTTCTATGTCTTCCTACAAATTGAGAAAAAATTATAAAGTGGATGGGTCCAGTGGACAAGTGTTCGAAGGAATGTTGAGTGGGGAAAATAAAAGGAATGATCTAAATACCCAAGCCAAAATTAACAACAATAGAATCAAGAGACCCATACTATAACAAGCTAAACACAAAATAGACCTGTTATACTAGTAGTCCAGGGGCTTGGGCTGGATGTATGGGATGCATGCGGGGAACTATAGTGAAGGGAGATCAACACTGGTGGTGGGGAATGACCCTGATTCACTCTTAATAAACACCTAAACTACAACTGTGAAATACTTGTGATTTACAATGGCCTCAATAAAAATAATTTTAAAAAAGTACCCCACTGAAATATTATAGTTAAAAGGCCTTTATATGTAAAGGTTCTGTCAAAGCAATGGGCTGTGCATATCTGAAATAGCAATGCTTAGCTATACTAATGCCATAGACATTCAGAAATAAGAGTATAAAAATGTTGCAATGGTAAGACTATTTGGGTAAGAGACTCACATAGAAAAATATTAATTTAATGGATATTTTTAAAAACTCGGGTTGTAGAGTCTTGTATTTTTGACACTAAATTGTTTTATTAATAAAGACTGTTGAGATGAGCAAACTAACTTAAATATAAAAATGTCTTTAAACTTGGCAATCATCACACATAGATTTAACAATAATTTTATTCACAGTTATTACAATTTGCATAATTAATACAATTAGTCAATTAGTAGTTCCTCTATTTATTAAAGAATAGTCTTGTATTTTTGGGTCACACCGGGCAGCGCTCAGGGATTATTCCTGGCTCTATGCTCAGAAATCGCCCCAGGAAGGCAGGCACAGGGGACCATATGGGGTGCCAGGATTCAAACCACTAACCTTCTGCATGAAAGGCAAATACCTCACCTCCATGTTATCTCTCCAGTCCCATAATCTTGTATTTTTAAGTAGACTTGCATCTTGATGATATTGCTATCCCATTTCCAATCCCATGGACTAGCTTTCTTGAAGTTATATAACCTCCTAAGGACTGTGATTAATTTAGGAGATAATATATCATATTTTACCAAACACAATGACAAGCATCTGGGAGTTATTCTATGGATAGTGAAATCTAAAGATCAAAAGGATTTTACTGAAGACCCATCAAAGAGGTGAATGTCAGTCTAAAGCATTTTGGTACTTATTAACTACCATTTATGGGATTGGGCCATGTAAATTAGAAATACTTATTTATGGAAGTTCTCATCTTCATATGTAGTTAGAGTTGCTTAGAAAAGAGAGAAGAAATATGGACAGATGCAACCCTTCTGCGAGAGAATTGGGTTATACCAAATTGTACATCCCCTATTTGAGTATGTATAGCAACAATCATTTCACAAACATATTCTATAGGTAGAAATATCTGACCTACTATTTATATCAAGATGATAACAGGCAAAAAAGATTTTATCTTACACATTGGTGAAAATCTGAGTCAAGCAGAAAAAAGGGGGATATTTCCCCTTTCTCTCAGAATTTCACCTGCAATCTATGGCTAGGATATAGCTTGATTTTTTGCTCTACTTAAAAACATAGCACAGCGGTAAGGTTTAGACACAGAAGGCGGGTGATTCGAACCCAGCATCCCATATGGTCCCCCAAGCCTGCCAGGGGCGATTTCTGAGCTTAGAGCCAGGAGTAGCCCCTGAGCGCTGCTGGCTATGAATCCAAAATAAATTTAAAAAAATTCATGGCCTGGGAGAAACTCAGTACATTGACCTTGAATGTGTGATCCTAAAAATCAGCAGGTTTAATCTCTGTTATGGGAAAATATTCAAAATAAAATATTTTCTCTTTTCCTTTTTTTTTTTTTTTTATTGTGGTGGTGATGGGGGACACAGCTGGCTATACTCGTCTTACTCACAGCTCTATGGTCTGGTATCACTTCTGGTGGGGTTCAGGAGACCAGATTAGCTACTAGAGGGTTGAAAAAAGGGGGTGCCAGTCTAAACTGTGCACCAGGTAAATGCCCTTACTGTTGTATTATCTCTCTGCTTCTCCATTCCAGAGAATAATCCAAGAGAATCCAAGAGAATAATCTTTCATTACTCATTGAGAGGATGGTATGAACTAAAGTAATTGCAAAACCTTTTGTGTCTCTCTAGAAATAAGCTCTATGTATAATTTTACTGTTTCATTTTTGTTGTCCACAGACTGGAATTTTTAGGTCTACACTACCACCTTACCAATCATTGTGTTTCTACACTATGAATTAGGTTTAAATGCAGGCCTCTTGTGAACTAGTCAGACTTTTCCTTTTTATACTCTATCTCCAGTGGTAATCAGTTTAGGGTGATTGTCATGGAAAATCTGTTGCCTGCAGTCATGTCTGCTACTTCTAATACAGTTATTTCAGAGACTACAAAACATGCTATTCATCACCTTGAATCAATAGGTCCCAAAGCCTTCTTTGGTGAGTGACTGTAGTAGGAAGTCACTACCATCTATTTCTCAAGAGATGCACAAAAAAGGGAAAAGGAAGACACTCCATGATGTCTAGGCTGCAAACGAAGAAATTACCATGGATGCACTGCCTTGCCAACTAGACCCCAGATCTGACAGGATATTGAAGAGGTTGGGTTTTCCAAAATTGCTGCTCTTCACATATTTTGAGCCTGCAAGCTTTGGGCCTGTCAGATGACCTAGTTTGCGCAAATAAATATACAAAACCCCCACATGCAATTTTGAAGAAGGAACTTCTTTACTCTGACCTCATGTCTAATTAGATTCACTGCCAAAGGGTGTCGTACACTAATTTTTTGCTAAGGTGGAGAAATGAGAATGTCCTAAATCTTGATGCTCAGTCTCTACAATCCTAATTAAACTTGGCTTTCTTCTTACCTTGAAAAACAAATTAATATGAGAAACAGCTGTCAGCACACAGACATGTATTACTGGGTAGCAGGTAGGGACTGAACATTATGAGACAGGGTTATTTAGAAATTCAGATAATCAGAAACAGAATGCAAATTCAAGGCACAGACCATGTTGTCTCCATTATTCCTGTCTGTTTTTTTTTTGTTGTTGTTGTTGTGTTTCAGGTCACACCCATTTGATGCTCAGGGGTTACTCCTGGCTAAGTGCTCAGAAATTGCCCCTGGCCTGGGGGGACCATATGGGACAACAGGAGATCAAACCGCGGTCCTTCCTTGGCTAGCACTTGCAAGGCAAACACCTTACCTCTAGCGCCACCTCACTGGCCCCTATTAACTGTCTTAATGGTATAGCCTCGAACATTTACAGTTAGTAGATGTTAATAAATAATATTTCTCAAATTAATAAGAAAGGTTGCTAAAAGGAATTAACTAAAAGAGGAGAGTAATTATGCCAAGAACAAAACATTAATTTTACAATGGTGCCCCTCTAGGATATGCTAATAATATAAACAACATTCCTGAAACCCAGGATGTAATCAGTGGTAGAATATTTCCCTTATCTATATGAGGTCCTGAGTTCAACCCAGGCACTAAAAAAATAAAAGTACTGCTTTGTAATGTAATTTTCTTCCTCTTAAAATTTGCATGCCTTGTAAAACTCAGTTTCTGTTTACCTTAACATGTTATATATACTACAGGAATTCACTGAACATTTATGGAATGAACTAGAAGTCTTCTGACGAAGTGATTATTTACTGTCACAGTGAATGATTTCCAGTAGCTTCAACAAAAAATAGCAGTTAATAAGTCTATATTAGGCTATCTTACTTTTGTCTTTTCTGCAAACACAAAATGCCTATGACATCTTCTCTATGTGAAATACTTTATTTCATCTCTTTTCTTATTGATAGTCACTTTTATTGAAAATAAAAGTTCATAGTTCATTTACCACTTCTGAACAATTCGTCTATATTTGTGACTTATATATCTATTATTTTACTAAATCATATAACCACAATTACCTGTCTCTGGAATGTTTTCTTCTCTTCTCTACAGTAATCTTGATAAATAAGCAAATTTATGTCTGAATAATACCAGTGAAAGGTAAGACACTTTATTGAAAGCCACCTTCTCCTATTCTATTAGTAAGTCATTCCAAGTATTTATTTTTTTAATTTAGTATCTTTAAGCACCATTGATTACAAACATAATTGTAGTTGAGTTTTAGTTATAAAAAAGGAACACCCCTCCTTAGGGGCCAGAGTGATAGCACAGCAGTAGGCCATTTGCCTTGCACGGGGCTGACCTAGAACTGATGTGGGTTCTATCTCCGGCATCACATATGGTCCCTCGAGTCAGGAGCAATTTCTGATATCATAACTGGGAATAACCCCTGAGCATCACCGGATGTGGCTCAAACCCCCACCCCAAAAGAACAACCCCTCTTCTTAACCGGTACAACATTCCCACCACTAATGATACCTATCTTCCTCTTGCACCACTTGCCCATATTTGAGACAGGCATTCTTATGCATTCCTTATATTTATGTCTTTTTACAAAACCTACCCAATTTTATCGATTCTTTTCTTTTGTGACGATGTAAAATTAAGTGGATTCTTTTTCTAGCTGTGCTAAGAATATTTCTTTTTTAAGTACTCTATCTTCCTTTTTTTCTGCATCCTTATACAGGCATACTTTATTTCCTTTAACTTAATTTCACTGTTGTTTACTTTGCATTTACTGTAAATCCTGCATAGAACACATCTGTTAGCATCTTTTTCCAACAATGTGCTCTCACTTCCTGTTTTGTGTGCCACCTTTGGGTAACTCTCATGACATGATGTTTCTGCATTTTTCATTATTCTTTTTAGTTTTTTTTTTTTTTCAAAAGATATCAGCTTTATTCAGTGGACACGGCTGAAGCCAAAAGCCCCAGAATCAGCCCCAGAAAAAATCTCTTGCTTTCCCCAGGTCCCTGCTTTTATACACCAAAATCAGGTACCACCCTAGGATGGGAGCAGAATGCCAGGACACACACTAGGGTAGGGCACAATTTTTGATTAGGGTAGGATCAGTAACATAGTAAGGGATATTAATTGATAAATACTTTATATGTTTTGATAGTTCTACTATTTCCACCTCTCTCTCCCCTCACTGAAATTTCCCTCACCCCTGCAATAGCCCAGTTAGTGATCTGCATACAATTTCCCTCACCCCCACAATAGCTCAATTAGTGATCAAGTGATCAAGTCATCAAGTGAAAAAGTTGTACCTTTATCACTTCAAACCAAAAATTGGAAATAATTATGCTTAGTAAGGAAAGAAAGTCAAAAGTTCTAAACAAACCAAAGCTAGACATCTTGCACCATACAGCTGGCCAAATTGCAAATACAGAGAAGTTCTTGAATAAAATTTAAAATGCTGTTCTAGTGAATGTAAGCATGACATGAAAGTAAAATGATCTAGTTGGAGTTTAAGTAGTCTGGATAGAAAGAAGATCAAACTTAGTCACAACATTTACTTATGTCAAAAAATAGTCCAGAGCAAGGTTTTAATCTTAAATTGTGTGAGGAAACAGTGAAGAAAAAACAGTGAAGTTGTTTCATAATGCCTGAAGGGAAAAATGTGATTTTCGGGGGCTGAATGATAGCACAACTGGTAGGGCGTATGTCTTGTAGGCAGCTGACCTGTGTTCTATCCTAGACACTCCCAATGGTCCCCAAGACTTACAGGAGTAATTTCTAAGTGCAGAGTCGGAATAATCCCTGAGCACTGCTGGGTGTGCCCCCAAAAGCAATTCACACACACGCATGCACACACACACACACACACACACACACACACATATATATATATATATAATTTACTTTAGTTCTTAGTTTAATAGTTCAATAGCCAAGATATAGAAACAACTCAAATGTCTAATAACATATGAATGGATAAAGAACTGTGGTGTATATAATAGAGATGAGGGCTGGTGAGTGCAGTTAGAGAAATAGTTACACTGACAAGTATCATAATAATGTGAATGAATGAGGGAAGTAGAAAGCCTGTCTCAAATACAGGCGGGGGGGGGGTGGTAGGAAGTTGGAAGATTGGGGACATTGGTGATGAGAATGTTACACTGGTGAAGGGGAATGTTCTTTATATGACTGAAACCCAACTACAATCATGTTTGTAATCAAATTGTATAAATAAAGATATAAAATATAATTTAAAAAAGAATATTATGTAGCTTAAGAAGAGATGAAATCATGCAGTTGAAGGTAATCATGTTAAGTCATAAAATCAGAGGGTAAAGAAAAAGAATACCTACTATATTACTTATCTGTGGAATCTGAAGAGACAGAAAAATATAATAATAGTATTGTACAAACTCTTGGACTTGATTTGAAAACTTTCTAAGAGAGGAAAAACTGATGAGCAATAAAGATTTGACCAGAAGTGATGTAAGGACAATTGTGAAGTGTCATGAGTACTTTGGAAATGGTGGTATACAGTAATTTTATATACCAATATTATAAAGATAAACAACATGGTAACAATATTACTGAAATTATAATAATAAAATCTCACATCTAGCTCATAAAAATGTAAGGTGACTAAATAGAAGCTACTGCAAGTTATCCAGAAACTCTAGTTAAGATCAGTGATAAGGGTAGCTTCACTAAAGAGTAAGGCTTATTTATTTATTTTAATACTACTACTAAGTCATCTCACTTTATAGGGGATAAGTGGGGATGATTTTTTTTGAGGGGGAGATCAAACTGGGTTACACTCAAAGGTTATTCCTAGCTCTGTGCTCAGAAATCGATCCTGGTTTGAAGGACCATAAGGAATTCTGAGGATCAAACTCAGGTCTACCACATGCAAGGCAAATGCCCTACCCGCTGTAATATCATTCTGTCCCCAATTAGTGGGAATGTAAAAGGATTAGTATTATGAAAAATATATTGTATCAAAATGGTCCAAGAGGTTTTCAGCAGATAGTAAAAAGCAGCATTAAATTCCCAAATATCTAATTTTTGGAGATGAGATCATAAATTTTTTAAAATATCTTTATTTAAGCACCATGATTACAAATATGTTTGTAGTTGGGTTTCAATTATAAAAAGTATATCCTCCCTTCACTAGTGTAACATTCCCACCACCAATGTAAAAGAATATTTTCAATGAGTATTAAATAGCCTCATAGCTGAAGAAAATACTATTGAGGACTTTCATAGTTGAAAAAAGTCAACATTTGTTGTCAAAGTCTTAAGAGAAAGAAAAGCTGACTTTTTACGAAGTTAATGTACATTATGAAGTCGATAGTCATTTAATATTCTGGAAATTCCAGGATTCCAGGTGGTTGTTGTTTTGGTTTTTGTTTGTTTGTTTTTATTAATATTTTTATTTAAACACCTTAGTTACAAATATTTTTGTAGTTGGGTTTCAGTTATGTAAAGAACACCCCACTTCTCCGGTGCAACATCCCCACCACTAATGTCCCAGGATTCTTAAGAAATTTGCTAAACAAACTCTCTCTGTATATTATAAATAGAGTAATAGGATAAGGCATTTATTTACAATGTGGTATATTGATCATTTTAGGCAAACCCAGTGTTGAGAACTATTTTTCAAGGAAAAAAAAAACCTTTTCCTTTCAAATTGTTGCTACTCACTAATAATTCACACGGTAACACAAGAATTCTGATATATAAATATATTCTTCTATTTTTCTTTTTTTTGGGGGGGGGTGGGTCACACCCGGTGACACTCAGGGGTAACTCCTGGTTATGTGCTCAGAAACCACTCCTGGCTTGAGGGACCATTTAGGATGCCAGTGGATCAAATTGCAGTTCACCTTAGGTCACCAGCTTGCAAAGCAAACGCCCTATTGCTGCATCACCGCTCCAGCCCCATACATATACTTTTATAATTTTTTCTATGCCAGCTAACACAATATTAATTCTACAGATAAATTAGTCATTAAGCTTTCAAGTCTTTTTATTTATATAATAATTTTGGTAAAGTTCTAGTTGTCTCAAATAAATAATGGTCGTAAATAAAGCCATACTGAGCAAAATCAACAACAATTTCCTAGAAAAGATCCACAAGTCAACAAGATAATGTGAAGAGGGGCATTAGTATAGTTGCAGGGTGCTTACCTTGCACATTGCCAACCCGGGTTCAATTCCCAGCATCCCATTTGGTCTCTGAAGCCACCACCAGGAGTAATTGCTGAGTGTAGAATCAGAAATAACCCCTGAGCACTTCAGGGTGTGGCTCCCTCCTCCACCACTAAAAGGCTATGAAGAATATTTATGATTCATGAAAATAAGTTGAAATATCAACATGAACAGAAGTTACTTAAAATTTGGGTGGAAATATAGAAGAACTTTAATTAGAAGCAGAGCCATTGTAACAATATAATCATACACACTGGCAGATGAGAAATTATCTGTTGGGAATAAGCAAAGAAAAATATTTTGTTAATTAATATATTACTTTTTTCAATCTATACAACATTTTATTGTTTATTTTAATTGATTTATCATTAGTGTAGTCCATACAATATTATGAACCTTTGGTATTTTATTTCATAACTTATGTTTGTAACTGTCACTACTTCCACAATCAAATTTCCAATGCCATCATACCACCAAAAATACAGCTCAGTATTTTTTCTACCCTCCTTTGGGTAATCACCATTATCTGAACTAGTCTAGTTTAGTTGTATTTCATCACTTACTTTGCTCTTCCACATGTGAAAGAAACCAATTGATAGGATAACTACTTTAAGATCCATCCACTGTGTTCCAAAGGATATGGTTTCTTCTGTGTTAATGACAGTGTACTATTCCATAGAGTATTCGCTCATCTGTTGATGAGCATTTAGTTTGATTCCAAAGAAAGTAGTTTCTTGATATAGAATCTACTGGTGAGGAGGCTGAAAATATTAAAAATGTTAATCTAAAAATTAGAAATTAAATAAACTTAATGAAAAAACAGGCAGTAGAATTGGAAAGGATTGATTTGAAAACAGTGTCACATACTACAAAGAAAAGTTTCCTGAAATTACAAGTCAGTTTCAATGTTTCTCATTTTAAGAAATTACCACAGTCACTCCCAACATTCAGCAGGAATAAATAATTGCAAAATCCTCCACAAGCAAAATTAATAATAATGGCTCACTAAAGAGTCAAATAAAAGTTTTCACTTTCTATGAGTATTTTTAATTTTGTTACATGCATTATTTAGATATAATTCTAATGCACACTTCATACACTATGGTATGTAATACAAGGCAAATGTAAATTTGCATGAACAGGGAAACAAAAAAAATTCATGATACATGCTCATGTGTGTTATTTCACTTCTTAAGAAACCCAACCTACATATCTCTAAGGTGTGTCTGTATTCTACATTTTAAGTTTTGTTTTTATAAGTCTTGCAATTAAGTAGTTTACATCAGTGAGAGGAGTGAAAAAAATTCATGAAAATTATTGATCAGGACAGGCACTGGAGAAGGCATGGCATGCCAGGGATTAAACCCTGGTTAGTCTTAGTCAGCCACATGCAAGGCAAACACCTATCCGCTGTACTAACACTCTGGCCTGAAAATGTAACTTCTTTAAAGAAATAAATAAAATGTTTTATTAAAATCGTTCTTTAGGGTCTGGAGTGGTGGCACAAGCAGTAAGGCGTCTGCCTTGTGCATGCTAGCCTAGGACAAGCCACAGATAGATCCCCCAACTTCCTATATGGTCCCCCAAGCCAGGAGTGATCTCTTAGCGCATAGACAGGAGTAACCCCTGAGCATCACCTGATGTGGCAAAAAAAACCCAAATTATTAATTAATTAATTAATTAAAAATAAACCTTGCTAAAGTTTTAATATGATTCTGTTGACAGAATTTGTGATTTCTGCACTGAAATTACAATAAAATCCCCTTTTGACAAATTTCCCTTTCCAGCGTTTCAGTTAACCTTGGTCCTATATATGACGAAAATCAGATTTGAGTGAGAGTTCACTCACATGACTTGTCTTAGAGAATGTGTTAGAATTTTTCTATTTTCTCATAAGTTACTGCTATTATGTTTTTATGTGGTCGCCTTCCAACCTTGTTTCCTGCCTGTGCACCTTGCCCCATATTGATCTCTCTGTAGTCTCATAATATGGTGCCCTGCTGATAGGATTTACACCTATCGCATCATTAGAAAATTCCAGGAGCCTAAAGGGAGTCATCTGGTCCCATGGGTGAGAAAGGCCACACTAGAAGATAAATTGTTTTTACTTGAAAACCATCAGTGCTTATGCTTAAGAAAGAAAAGTCTAAAGCACAAATTCAACTAACATTACCCAAGTTTCTCCAGGTGCTTTAAATTAGCAGTGATCCTAGCTAACCCAACTGAATCCAAATAAAATGAGGCAAGACTATAAAGTGTTTAAAGGTGAAAAATTAACTGAACCCCATTTTTATTTGTCAGCCAGAAAGAGAAAAACCCACATCCAGGTGCTTGCTTAAGACCAAAAATAATAAATAAATTATATACAGCAAACCTCACAAACTCTATAATAAGGCTTTATGAGGTGTCAGATTGTGAACTAACTTTCCCTACAACAATCTCTACCCATCTGTTTTATGTGCCTTATAATTCAAATGTTTAGTCTGAAAGAGTAAAGGAAGACATGAATCCTCAGCACTGTTGAACCAAAGCCTACAGAGGTGGATCACCTGTTTGGGAAGTCTCTAGCGGATACTGATCCAGACTCCACAAAGAGGAAGCCAGAACCTTCAAGAGGTACTTTTGAAGGAATGTGTACAGGATATCTGTATTTTCAAAATTTAGTGAAGTTTTTTTTCACAACAACCCCCAAAGTCATGGTTAAAAATTACCTCTGTGGCCTAGAAAATCTTCCTAACCTAAAGTATTGGAGATAATCAAGTTCCAAGATATTTTGTTTTATAGCTAAGCTCCAAAAGTTTGTTGGAAAAATACCCCTCAACAGTCCTCAGTCATTCTGACCAGGGAACTATCACTTTTGAAATACCAACCACACTGAAAAATCAGATTACTTAAAAATAAAAATTAAGTATAAGGAACTTTAGAAAGATATTCAGTCCAAATAGTGCATTTCCCAAAATAATACCCATGTAAGAATTGTTCCCAAAATATTCTCCTGGAACCACAATTTTACAAACATTTTAACCCTAATTTACATGGTTAACAGATATTGTTTAGAAATACTTGGTTGAACTTTGCCATTTTACAAATAAGTAAGAAGAGGCCCAGAGAAGTTATACCAGTAAAACAGGAAAGACCAAAATGAGGTCCAGGTCTCCAAGTTTTGCTTCTATTGCAATTTCCTCAACCTCATTATGCCATATATTCTAATATGATAAATATAATATCTCAAAATACTTTCACATTACTCTAAAAGGTCACACAGAAGAATTCATCCTATAGACCTTGTCCTTAGAATGAACAAGGACCCAGTTATGAACAGTTTGAATATATCACCAGAACTGGTGATGCTGCTGAACTCAACTGTCCTGTGTTTTGCAAGCAACCATATGGTTTAGGCATGACCACAAAGATAAGAAAAAATGTAATTTAACTGAGGCTATCACCTCCCAAACTCAGTCCTGTTAGTCAGCTTATGCATAATCATGAACTTTTTTTTCTTTAGGATTCAAGCAAGTGCTTTAACATCTTAATCTATGAAATGTTCCAATAAACTGTGAAGTTTTATGTGGTTAGTATATAGCACACATCAATTTTCTCTTCCCTAGGACAAATAAGAATCAACATGATTTTCCCAGAATTCACTGGAGGCATCACACATACACATTCAGAACTACTGTTCTTTCCCTTCAAATCAATGCCTAATATCTTACAAAAATGAAAGGAAAGAGTCTAAAACATATTAGAGCTTCATATTTCAATAAATACAAGTTCTGGTAATCTAGTTATCTATTTTTAGGTAAAGACAAAAACCGTAAGACTACCTACTCTCATTCCATAAAGAAAAGAGGATTTACCTGACAGCTATAGAAAATAATTCATTTATCTTGAATTTTTGGGGTTTTGTTCGCTTGTTTGTATTGGTTTTGAGGGGTTTTTTTTTGTTTGTGTGTGTTTTGGGGCCACACCAGGAGATGCTCAGAGGTTATTCCTGGCTATGTACCCAGAAAGCACTTCTGGCTTGGGGGACCATATGAGATGTTGGTCCATCCTAGGTCAGCTGTGTGCAAGGCAAATATCCTACTGCTGTGTCACTACTTCAGCCCCAATAATTAATTAATCCTGAAAAAACTGTTCATGTGCCCCAAGCACAAGACTATAATCAGTAGAAACTTAAGGGTAACAGTTATTAACAGAATGTTTGGGAATCTATCATGACATCTGAATAATGAATAATTTATTCTTTATGAATATGATTGAATAATGAATAGTATAGTTCATAAAGGTATCTCAAATATTATTATCAATACAATGTTAAATATACACAATATACCTTATCCTTGATATCTGCTTTTGTTTCTTTAATGAGATATGCCAAAGGCATATTATGAAATTACTCTTCAGAATTTGATTTTCTAAATCTCAAAAACTAAAGCTGCTCTCATTTGCTGAAAGGTCAAACTTCTTACTTAAACCTTAGTTTCTTTTTAAAAAACTCTAATCTCATTTTTGTTCTGTTCTCTTCATTCCTCTATTATTGGTCGAAAAATAGAAGGAAATAAAAATACAAGTGATATCAACTCTTGGACAGCATGAATTTTCTAAGCACTCTCATTGTAGGTGGAATGAGTTTGTTCATTTTATTATGACTTGGAAAAGTATTTAAAAGGTCTTCTCAGTGTACAGGAAAATAAGATGCCTTCAATTTCTCATTATGTTAGTTTTATTGGAAGTAATATGGAAGATTATGAAAAATATTTGTTAATGATTACTTTTAAAATGTGAAAACTGCTATTGTCCACTGAAAAGAGCGATGAGAAAAGCTGTTTTCAGTTCATAAAGTTGTGGTTATTATTTCATATTTTATATAATCCTAAATGCACAGAGTGCTGACAATATTTGAAGTGGAGCCAAGTAAACCAAATTCTTGGTCCAGATCAGAGTCCATAGACAGACCCAATCCAATACCAGACCAACAACTTAAAATAAACATGGTGTAGCTCAGAGCCATTGCAAATGGAGGGTTATTGATGGGGAAGTGGTATAAGATGAGGAAAAGTTGGGATTCTCTTAAAATATAGTAAAAGAATGGAAAGTCAAAGTTTCAACATGAGTCCTCAAAACCAGTTTTATTGTCTCAGGACAATAAATTAGGTCAAATGCACATATATAGAATACATCTTGATATGGATACATTGATCCTCAGAGCAGAGCCACTTCATTCTCATCAATTTCCTATAGAAAGCCTGGAAAAATCCCTTATTTACAGATGCAAATAATGCCTTTCTCCTGAAGTAAAGGAAAAAGCCTTTTAAATGGTGGGAGTTTTTTGAACCCTGTTAATAAATCAATCCAAGAATAGAACACTGTGCTCTCAACATGATCAATCAAAAGTCACACATATAAAATGAAAAAAAAAATTCCAACACAGAGCCAGAAACCTTATCACAATTGCTTCCTGACAGAATGAAAGAATAAACAGGCTCAGGTCAAGGCCAAAGTCTGATCCAGAGACCTTGTTTCTTGTTGCTCTAGGTATAAAAATAGGAAGCAAACAGCTTCGAAACAGTTCTGAGAATTGCCTGAAGGAAGTGATGCTTCCTTTCCCTGCACTTGCTAAGTTTACTTACTTTTCATCGTCCACCCCCTTTGTAGGCTGCTGGGGCCATTAGCAATAACCACCCTTTGCCTTCTGCCTCTGACCATCCAACTGACTAATGCCAACTAAGCCATCCAAGTGACCCAACACGTTCCTTCTCTTTCCCAGTCAATAGAATGTGATAAGAAAATAAAGGTGCAAATCACCAACTTCTTTGCAAGAGACCCCTAAAATAGGCAGACATCTGGCTCATGAGAATATCCACCATACTATGGGAGAAAATAAACGCCAAGGTTGCATAAATTTTCTGCATTGCCCCAGCAGCACCTCAGCATAATTGAACTATTTCATTGGGTTCCGATAACCAATAAACAGCTAATTAACTGTCGATCCTGTGTTGGTTTTTATCAATATAAACAATCAAAATCATATAAGATGGTTTTATAAGGAGCCTGGATTTGAGTTACTACCTATTGAATGATTTTAATATATTATTAACCTGGCGCATAAAAATTTTTCTGCACAGATGACCACAAAGTATTCATAATTCTGGCTGCACATGTTCTCCAGTGAGCCAAAGAAAGCTCCCTCACCTTTGCTTGGCCTTGTGCAACCTATTTCTGATTCATGTAAATGTATATGTAGTCAGTCCTAAATGATCTAAATTTTATTTACCTGATATTTTAAAATATTAATCCTGAATGTTTTAAATTAGAAGCAATTAACATTTCAAGGTTGTCTCAGAGAAATAGTTTGAGTCCCTGAAATTGATAAAACACATTCTGGCTTCTACTTTAATCTTCAGTTCTTCAACTTAGAAAATTTTGACTCTGAATTACCATGCTTCTGACTAAGTGCTTGAATACTACATATACTTCAAAACCACAGGATAACTGGATTTTTAAAAGACATACAATTATGATAAGATTTTAATCAGTATAAAGAGAGTAAGCTGTTGTGTGCCATAGTTGTTTTACATTTCTTTAAGATTCAACTCAGTAAATGATCTTTAAACAAAATTTACCAAGAGAGTAACATTAATGTCAAAGATGCTGAAAGCATGCTGCTTTCTTGACACCTCTTTGAAGCAGAGAAGGAACTATTTACTGTAGAGAATTTATGACTGATGGAATTGGAAATATAGTATAACAGGCAGGTGATTGTCTTGCACTCAACTGACCTGGGTTTGGGCTCCAGAATCACATATGGTCACTTGAGTCCTCAAGAGTAATTCCTGAGTATAGAACCAGGAGCAACCTTTGAGTACTGCTGGATGTGGATGTGGCTACAAAAGAAAAGAAAACTAAACTATGACTGAATATTCCTTTCTGGATACTACCTGGAATGTTTACCATAGGATACTACCCAGAATGTTTATTATATAAATATTATTTTGCTGTAGGTTTGCAGTGAGCTAATCACATCTAACATATTAAGAAAGTAATTTTTATAGAGGCTTTATTTATGTAGAAAATTCAGCCAAAGTATACACTAGAAAATACGTTGATAGGATTTCATTAAAAAGGCAAAATCATGTGCTAAATGAAGTGCAGGTTTCCTAAATGCTGATATAGAGGGGAAGAAGAAAGTTCGTTTGAATTGCATATTTATTTTCCCACTCTGAACTATTAAGAATTCATTTTTTCTTTATATATTACATTGACAAAAAACTAAAAGAGCCCTCCAGTGGACAATTTGTATATCATTCTGGGGAAAATTTAATTAATTTGGAGTAAAATGACAATAGAAAACAAAAATAAGAGCCTTTATCAAGAGCCACCTCTGAAGATATGACAAATTTTATTTTCTCTGCCAAGAGCTATCAAATTAACACAGGTGAGTAATGAAAAATAGAGCAGAATGAAGCAAATGAGAGAACATTTCAGCCCTAAACAACTACATTGTTAATTCATTAGCTACATCTTTGTCTTTTTTTTTTTCCTGAACTTTTTCTTACTCTTTCTCTCCATCAATAAAGTAGGAGTTCTTTCCCATTATTCAGAATCCAGCCAAGAAAGCAAGAATATAGAAATGTAATGAGGAGAATTTTGTTGTCTTGGTGACAGAACTGTTGAAAGAAAAATAGGAAACTGTAAGTGACTGGCAATAATGAAAGCAAAAAGCTGCAATCACTCGAAATGGAAGACCAAAGGAAGACTAAATGTACATCATAAATAAATAATTAGCTGGCTCTATTAAATTAGTACCAGACTCCCCGACATGGAATCTGCATAGCCCTGTCAACATCCCATATCTTTGCTTAATATTTAATAAATACATATTTCATTGTTTAAAAATAAAATGATAGGGGTGGTAGTATAGTGGAGTGGGCACTTGACTTACATGATGATAATCTGGTTCAATTCCCAGCATCACATATGGTTCCCTCTGCCTGTCAGGAATGAGCCCCGAGTGCAGAGTCAGGAGTAAACCCTGACCACTGCTGGATGTACCCTCACCCAAATGTACTATGTCCTCAATGAATGTAAGAATTCTAATCCATGAAGTAAAGCTCCTTAGAAATATGCTGCAATTACCGTCAGTGATCTCTTGAATTTTAATCAAAAGAAGTTAAAAAATATTAAAACTAAAATAGTGCAGTGGCCCCGACCTTCAAGGGAGATCAGTCAATATGTGGGTTACTTTCTTGGAGTGAGCACGTGCATAAAGACAGACAGAACAAATAACAGACACAGAGACAGACAAGAATGGAAGAAGGATTCAGTTTATTGAAGCACAAGGCTTAGCTTACATACCTTTTGAGGGCAGAATTCTGCATGTACACATACAGATATGCCTAGATAACAGGGCCCATCGCGAGTGGGTCGGAATGTACAGATAAGGGGACTTCAGAAAAATTAAACTCAGTTTCTCAGGGTTAAAATTCTATGCTCTCATTGTCTTTATTCAAGTCTTAAATGGTTACACTTACTTCTCAGGGCTCCCTGTTTTTGTTGTTGTTGTTGTTTTTAGCAAAGTTTTCTGCTTGTTATAAAGACCTGCTTTTAGCAAAGTTTTCTGCTTGTTACAAGGACCCCCAGCAAAAATAGATTTTTATTTATTCCATTCATTTTAAGTACAGAGATGGTTTACACATTTCTTTTCTTTTGGTGAGGGTGGTGGGGGGAGTTGTGCCACACCCACGGTGTTCATGGGTTACTCCTGACTGCACTCAGAAATTGCTCCTGGCAGGCTCAGGAGACCTTATGGGATGCAGGGAATCGAACCAGGGACATCTGGGGTTGGCCATGTGCAAGGCAAATGCCCTACCGCTGTGCTATTGCTCTTCCCTCTTGTTTACACATTTTTAACCTTTCTTTCCAGTGCTCAAAAGTTTCGAGAACACTACAAGCTTTTTTCACCTTAGGAAGATACAACAATCAAATCTAACAATGTTGGCCCTGTTTCCAGGTAAAAAATCTGTAATCCAATTTGTTGTAACTTCACATTAAGAGCAATTACTTTGTCTCATTAATAGCATAATAGGTCCTTTAAACCTTAAAAAATACTAATAACTCAGTGTGTCAACACTTGAATCTGCCAAAGTAGAAATTGGCCAGTCAACACATATTTTAACACTCAGTGTAGTGTGTAAATTAAAATTGCAATGGATTTCTTCTATTATAAGGCCATTGAGTAGCATTATGTTCACAACTAGATTCCAAAGAATCCAGTTGGGATTTCTACATGGTCTCCACCCTTAAAACCAGTCTAAATTCTTGTACAGAAGCCAGAGTCCAAGAGACACCATAATTAGATCCCAAAAGAATACACTGCAGTGGAAGAGACTGTTCTCTGCAGAATTATATGGGGGGGGGGGGGAAGGCTGGCCAGTGTCATATTCACATTCAAGCAATTATACAGTTCGTTGCATAAGGTGAATAAAGTCATTATAATTATGGTTAAGTTCATACTAGGATTAGACTTGTCCTAAAAATATTGTATTTTGAGAAAGAAAACATAATGCTGAAGCTAATTTTCTATCAACATATTATGTTTCATTTCCTTTTGCAACTCTGAGTCGAAGTTCAATGAAACAGATTTTCAAAACATAATGGAAAAAGTGACCCAGGGTAGAAAAATGACACAATTTGACAAACTCCACTAGAAACTGCATTTTCCCTTATGTAAAAGAACATTATTTATGGACATTAATTTATAATTGTTTGTAGTTTAGTCAATGAGTCCACCCTATGCTCTCATAATTATTTAAAAGCCTGAGTTTTAAACACCACAATTGAAAAAGACACTTATCAAACAAAATTGCAAAGAACAGAAAACATTATGG
>PVKC010007499.1:0-23220 GCA_004027635.1 Crocidura indochinensis
AAAGAAAGAAAGAAAGAAAGAAAGAAAGAAAGAAAGAAAGAAAGAAAGAAAGAAAGAAAGAAAGAAAGAAAGAAAGAAAGAAAGAAGATAATTTAGATGTGGGGAAAATAAGAAGAAATCTAATTACAAAATAACAATAATGTTTTATATGCAGGAATACAATTGTATGTATACAATCATCTAATATGTATTTATCTGTCAATTTTTTAAGGTCTCCTATTTGATCCTCCAGAGGGTCAGGGCTCCCTTTCAGTGATTCATGGCCATTCAGGTCCTCAGAGATTAGGAGATTGTGCTGCTTAGATCTACTATGCTTGGCTGTTATCTAGGTCACCCTCATTTACCTGATTTGAGGTTTACCATAGTCATATCCTAGCATGCCTGTGATACCTTCATTGGTGATGTGTGGGGAGGCATATAAGTGTATCAGGATCATACTATAACTTGCAAAGCATGTTAGTCCCCCTCTTAATAATTGTCTTATTCAGAGCTAATTAAGATATTATTTAAAAAGTATTCTTGACCCCCCAAAAGTTTGTGAATTTAATGGATATATCCACAAAAACACTGGAATTAATCTGTTTAACCAGACGAATTTTGCTTGGGAAGGATATATCATAATAATGTCACCTATACCATCCTTCTACATCACATGGTGGGTAATTTTCTTTCACATTCTTGCTCTGCTCTGCTGATTCCAGAAGAATCACAAAATCCTCCACCTACCTGGTCCTTTAAGTAACTACACAATGGACATTCTTCATCCCCTTGACTCTTCTGCATTCAAACAAATTGGCTTCTATTCCTCAGTACTCTGAAACAATCTGACATCATGAGCCCCAGAAGATAAGTTGAGATAAAGTTTAATCTTATTTTTCAAATTTATTTTATTAAATTTTATTCAATTATAAAAAATGATAAGTTTAACCTTGAAAAATGTATTCCACTTATCTCTGCAATGTAATTCTTTATCCATTAATTGTTTCAGGTCTCCACTTTCACATTTTGCCTTTAGGATATAAAAGTTAATTATTTGGGATGGATGTATGCTTATTTATGGCCATTAGCTAAGAGAACATTGCAAATACTCAGTGGGATTCTTAGATTTAAGTAGCGATCTGCAGTACTACATCTCCCCTGATCATTTTATTTATGTGATCCAACATATCATCTCTTTCCTTTTTAATTAGGCCTATCTATCTTAGAACCATTCCACAAAGTTCAGTATATATTCATTACAGCACGTGATTAAAAGTACACAAACCTCGATTAATCCCTCTGGGCCCTATAGAAGTATGCAGTGTTCTATATCATTAGAGTTTAGGTCAGAGACTCAGATTTTATGACTCAAGGTAAACTCCAAGCTGTGAGAACCTGAAGTGAACAAAATAGTAAAACCTGAAACGGCAGGCTAGCTAGGAACATTAAAAGCATTATTAAAAATGAACAAACATAAGCATAGAAACCTTTAGGAACCAGAAATAAATCCCCATGAAATAAAATGAAGAATCATTACAATTTAAAAGAAGGGAGAGATGGCCAGAGAAATGCAAAATAAGCATCACTCAGCATCTTTTTAGAAAGCTTAAGATTCTTTTCATATTTTGGCATAATAAACACACGACAAAATAGAAAAATAAAAAAGTCAGTGTCTTAATGCTATAAGTCTGTTGTTTTCATTTCAATTTTAATGTGATTTTTAAACTAGATATTTTGTTATATAGACTATTTTAATACCTGAGAAAATGATAAAATGGTAACTGCAACTTTTGACTTAAAATACTCTTTTTTTGTCTATAATACATCGAAGTATTTAAATAGGGTAAGACAGACAATATACAACTCTAATTCCATAATATAGTTCAATTTGAAACACAAGTAGCATGAGAAGTCATAGATGATATACAACTGAAATATCAAAATATTTTTGAAATAAATGCCTTTGACAATATTACTTACTGAAATGCTATTAAGCCCAGAGTTCTTTTATAGAATGAATATCTTATAAATCCTATTTTGTCTTAAATTTAAAAGTAAATTTTGACTAAAATTAAAATTTCTAAATATGTGGGTTACTTTAAGTGATATATTTTATATCATCTTTTAGTCTTTATAGAGAACCATTTATAAAACAAAAATTTCTCTTTTGATATTTTTATTAAAATGTGTGCTTAAATGTTTGTTATCTGAATACTTTAAATAACATTAAAATCAGTCATCTATAATTTCTTTTATATTTTATCATTTTCTTAACTGTATACCACCTAAAAATTACTAAAAAGGAATACAATATTAATATTTAAACACATGGAAAGCTTAACTCAGAATCAACTACACTCACTTTGTGTGATAACCAAAACTACAAATAAAAATAAATAAATAAATGTGGACTAGAAAATAACTCAAAGAGTGAGAGTATATGTTTGGCAAGCATGAAGCCCCAAGTTCAATTACTGAGACTGCATGATTTCTCACTGCTGATAATCCGTCTATAGTAATCCTTTGAATACCACTTTAGCTACTGCATTTAATGGTGTTATTGAGTCAAGCACTGGATGACTAGACAGGTAAGAGACAGCTTCTGGGAGTAGCCTTGACAAAACCCAAGCCTAAGGCTTAAGAAATTTCAACTTTCATTTTTCAAAAGACAATGAAAATAATATTATATAAGTAGTTATAAAACCTCAGTATTCTATCATAACTTTAATATATATATATCTTAAAAAATAGACATTAGTAATTCTAGTTGCAAAGCGCATAGTCATTTGTACAATTAATATTTTTCATTGTTTCAGTGTTCAAGCACAAAGGAACTATCTTTACTGAATATTTTACTTCAGTGCTTCTGCTAAGAAGACATAATTGAAATTAAAATAAGATAATACGGGGTCAGAGAGATAGCATGGAGATAGGGTGTTTGCCTTTAATGCAGGAGGACAGTGGTTTGAATCCCGGCATCCCATATGCTCCCCAGAGCCTGCCAGGAGCGATTTCTGAGTTTAGAGCCAGGAGTAACCCCTGAGCACTGCCAGGTGTGACCCCCCCCCCAAAAAAATAAACCAAATTAAGATAATACATATTATTTTACAGATATTTAAATGAGAAAATGCACAGCAAATAAGATAATTTGCCTTTTTCTTAATGATTATATAAATTATGTGGAGACAAAGTGATGGAAGGAATTTACATTTAATTGCATATTGTCAATCTTAATGAAAATGAAGTGATTTGGGGTCGGACAGGTAGCATGAAGGTAAGGCATTTGCCTTTCATGCAGAAGGTTGGTGGTTCGAATTCCGGCATCCATATGGTCTCCAGTGCCTGCCAGTGGCGATTTCTGAGCATGAAGCTAGAAGTAACCCCTGAGCGCTGCCGGGTGTGACCCAGAAACCAAAAAACAAAACAAAACAAAAGAACAGAAAATAAAATTATTTGATCACAAACTATATTTATTGATATAATATACTTATAGTATATATAATACTGATAGTATTAGACTATCAACAATGCAAAAGCAATATGAATCTTACTGAATCATACACTTCTAACTTAATCTGTTAATTAAGGTGGATAAATGGTGCATACTAAGTAATTGGAACAAACCTAATAAAATATGAAGAATGAATGTGAAGATTAAGACAATATTGGTTATTATAATTTTTTTTTGATTTTGGGCCACACCAGCTGACACTTAGGGATTATTCCAGGTATGTTCTCAGAAATTTTCCTGGCTTGGGGGACCATGTGGGATGTTGGGAGATTGAACCATTGTGCCACCGCTCCAGTCCAATAGTTGTTAACATTTTTACATAGTTTATATTTTCTCTGAAGTATCATTATACTAAGCACAGATATCTGAGGCTATCTGAGGCATGCATATAATTAAATATTTAACATCTGTATGTACTAAAAATTCTAATAAAAATTCCAGTTCTATCACTGAATGTATTGTTTACCAATTTTGTGAGTGGGGCACTATCAGAAAAGCTCAGAGATTACTCCTTGCTCTACACTCAAAGAATTACTCCTGGCATTCCTTGGGAGATTATATGGTATTCTGGTATGCCAGACTCAGGTTGACTGTGTGCAAGGCAAGCTATCGCTCCAATCTTGTTTACCAACTTTATACACAAATCTATTTCTTTCCCTTCTTAATGATTACTAATTTAATATTATAATCTAAAATATTTTATTTGATATTTTTGTGTTTTCCTTCTCATTATTATTCTTTCTAGTTCTTTCATTTTTCCTTCTTTCTCCCTTTATTTTCCCTCTTACTTCCTCTATTTTTTTTCTCATATTCTTTCTAGGTGAAGATTTTAAGAAAGTGAAACTTTTCATATAATACTATAATGGTAACTATATGTCTGTATATTTTTCTTGAATCATGTCATGTTATAATAATTAAATTATATTTCCAGATAATAATTATAGAATAAGTATAATTTAGTAAAGACCTTTACATATGAACTATGCTCTCTGCTCAATTTTTATGTAGACATCTCAGAAGTTGAGAATGTGAGAAACTTTATTATCAATATTATAATTTTGAAATTGAAGCTACAATCTAAGTTTTGAATTTCTGGTCTAATAAAACATCAAAATATTTTAAAAGTAAAGTTACTGATATAATAGCAATTACAATTAATAGTGAGTGAAATAGTAGGTCTAAATATTTTTGAGTTAGAGTATTTTAAGAGCAATCTCATATTATTCAACAGTATTGTTGTCCAACATTTTGACTGATGTTTAAAATATCAAAAGTGGCTTATGGATACCTAGTGATATTACAGCAGGCATGGTACTTGCTTTGTACTAGGTAGAACCTGATATGGTACCCAGGTTCCCATATAGTCCTGGAAGCCTTCAAGAAGTAATAATATCTGGGCATAGAATAAGAAGTAACTCCTGATCATCATCACTAAGTGTAAACCAAAACTCAAAAAAATTAAAAATAAAATGTCTAGAATATGATTTAGAAAACATCTGCTTATAGCAATTTTGTAAACATAAAAATACATTAATATTTCCATTCACAGAAATAACTTTAATTCAAGGAATCCACAAAATTAATTTTACTGCTGGAAAGTAAAAATGTATTTGAAACAGGGACTGGAAGATAGCATGGAGGTAAGGCATTTGCCTTGCATGTAGGAGGACGGTGGTTTGAATCCCGGCATCCCCTATGGTCCACAGACCTGCCAGGAGCGATTTCTGAGCATAGAAACAGGAGTAACCCCTGAGTGCTGCTGGGTGTGAACCAAAAACCAAAGAAAAAAAAAAGTAGTTGAATCAAAGTTTTATATTTACACACTAGAAAATGGTACATCCTGATAAAAATGTGAGGGATTTGTTTTTGTTTTGTTGAATACACAGTATTGCTTTAGGTATAATACTGGCACTTGACTGAAGTCTCTCTTGGGAGGCTCAGGGAACCATATAAGGTACCCAGATAGATATCAAACCTGGGTTGGCTACATGAAAGTGAAGTGTCCTACCCACTGAACTATAACTCCAGCACACACAATTTTGAAATTTTGATTTTGTTTTCCTGTTTTATGTCTGAGGAACTGAGACTCGTCACCTAGAAATAGCAATAAGATATTTTAGCAAACTCAAACACCAAATCACTAATTGATTGAGCAAGTTTCTTTTTTTTCATGCTTTTTCCTAAACCATAGTTAATAGTGTTTCATCCACTGGTGAAAATTTTCACTGTCAAGAAATTATGGTTTGTGGTATAGAGGAAAATGAACTGAATAAGATTAAATAACTGATAGAGCAAGTTTCATTATAAGAAACTTTAACACACCAAATGGCACAATAAACTGTAAATATGAATTTTAGAAAGGCACTCAAATCTTTACAATTTCTTTATGATTTCAGATACATGAAATTAGCCAATACTTTTGAAGTATATGTGAACATTCTGTAGAATTTTATTGTTTGATATACTAATAAACTTAATTTTTGTTGCTGGATTTTGAAATAATTTTTCAATTATATGACTGTCAGGTGTATTTTTAAAAGTAAAATATTATACATTATTATTAAAGGTGTTTTTGTGTACAGAAATCTGAGTTAATCAGACTGACCACAGAGTCAAGATTTTTAAGAGACTACCCAATGTTTTCTTGTTTGCATAGTTTCAAATAACTATGTCATTTGTTTTTCTACTTTTAAAGCTATATTTATTCTGTTTATATATGATAAGTTTCCCATTTATATATGATAAATTACTTCTGATTACAAAATATTAATGGCATATTATTAGTTCTTAATTTATCCTATAATTTCTTTTGTTATTGATGTCAATACAGAAAAAAATCTGTTCATTTATATATCTTCTCTATCAATTCTATAATTCTACCCATAAAATCAAATATGATTATCAATTATGTGTCTGTGTTATTCCATTATAGTTATCCCTCAGACATTTTTTTTCCTTTTGTTTTTTTGGGTCACCTCCAGTGATGCACAGGTGTTACTCCTGCTTATACACTCAGAAATCACTCCTGGTTTGAGGGACCTAATGCCAGGAATATAACCCAGTTCTGTTCTAGGTCAGGTTCGTGTAAGGCCTTACCACTTTACTATAGCTCCAGCCCCAAGATAAATTTTATATCTTTATTCTTTATATATATTTTTCTTATCTACACATTTCAAGTGAACTTATTTCAGCATATATATATATACTACATTTAATACTTTTTGTCTTTGTCTTATATATTGGTAAATTTATGCGATTTATGCGATCACTTATTCCTCCTAGTGTTTTTTGGTATCCATAGCAATTCTATGTCAGGGAACTGATAGTCCCACACCTGCTTCTGCTGCTGCTTTGCAGAACTTCCTGATATAGCTGCCCTCAAGGCCCCCTGCCCCTGGGCTTTGGAAATGAGTAAAACACAAGACGAAGTTAAAGCAAATTGTGCTGCCTAACAGGATGCCTAAGGAGGTTTGCTAAACTATGTTTCCAGTCTTGCTCTTGTTGACCTTTCAAGCATAAATTAAGATCTAGGTTTAACTTTATGTTTAGCAAGAACATTGGGTAATAGTAACTGTTTTAATGGTAAATGCCTTCATGTTATCTTGTAGTACACATTTCTTTCTGCAGGCCCACCACCCTGCCTCTTTGTGGCTTGGTACTCTATAAGCTCTGTGAACTTTGCATAAATGGCTCTTGATCAGAATCTTGTCTTGAGTCCTGTTTGTCCCCCTCCCCAATTCTTTTACAGGCTAAGTCCTCTTCATGACCCACGAATAACTGGCGTCACCCGTCCCTGTGGGTAGGTCTGGGTGGTCGCAATTTTATTTCATTCTTCCCCATTTTCTGATGAAGTTACCTAGTTGATATTTAATGCCATCTTCCTTTTCTTTCATGCTCTAACTTGTCATTCACATTTATTTTAAATTTGCTCTAAGAGTTTTCCAATCTCTTTCATATATAAAGTTTTAAAAGTTGCATTTTTTAAAGATTTAAATTTCTAAGTCTTTTTTAAATGTTTTTATATACATATAAAAATATGTAATATGGTAATCGCCATCTATTTTCCAGTTACCTAATTACTTAAAAATATTCACACTGGTTAAATACCAACTTGAGTTATTTTAAATAAAAATATAATTTTCCTGCATATATATATATATATATATATATATATACATATATATGATTATAATCAGATTTTTTGCATACCGTGCTTTCCTTGTCAGCATATATTTAAATAGGTGTGTATAGAAGAAGCAAATCTTCAACGAATTATAAGTTGTATTTTATTTTGATTTAAAGTGTTTGTTATTTAGACTGAGTGAGAAACATTCTGCTTTTTATTGAGTGCATATTACCAAGGCACAAATAGAATAATGATTAGTTTTTTAAAGTGGATTGAAATCATTGCATTCACTTCTCTTACAATTACTAATAACATTTTATTTGAAAGGGGGTAAAAATTGGTTTCTGTGGAAACCAGGTAACACTAGTAACTAAATGTCTGCCAAAGAGTTCATGTTGTATTTAGATCTTAAAAGAAGACAAAGTTCCTCAATCAGTAGTGGTGGAAACCGAGGAGGATGGTCTGAGGAGCACCCTATCCTGAGTGGCTCCTGTGCCCAGTTGACTCTGGCATTGCTATACCCAAACATCCCCCAAACAGTCTTTCAGTCCTCAGTTTCCTCTCAATTTCCTTCAACTCATAGACGCAGCAATCCCCAGCGCTCATTTGTTTGACTAAGAACACCTATCGGTTGCTTCTCCAAATTCATCCGTTAAAGCAAATCAATTTCCAATACACATTGGACTTCATCAGCATCCCACTGGGAGCCTTGGCCTGGCTTGCTCGGGGTCAGCACACTGTCAGGCATCTTGCTCTGGTCTTCACCTCCTTGGGAAGATGTCACCTCCCCGTCCTTCGCTTCACTCTCTGCAGAGCCACGCAGCCACGCCAAGAAGGCCAACCCTTTGCCAACTGCACCAGAGGGGTCCGCAAGTGCATCCTTCTCAAACAGAGCAGCTAATACAGAGTCCTTCGTGTCTTCATACTCTTTCACAACCTGTCGCAATCTTTCATGCAGATTTTTGTTCTCATCCAAGGCCCTGTGATATTCGGAGACTTGCCTCTCTATTCTCACTGTGAGCCACTTCAGTTTTAGCCACCAAAAGAAGAGAACAAGGATCATGCCCCCGACAACAACTGAGGTCACCCACTGCAGTGGGAACCCATAGAGCTCAGGATCTGAGATCTTGAGGCTCAAAGGCGCAGTCACCAAGACTGAGCACACATACAGAAATGCCACCAACCTCTCTGCCTCCATGGCGCAAGGCCACCTGGCAGTCGCAGCCTCAGCTACAAACAATAGAACCAGGCAACTCAATGGGTCAGAATGCGCCTGAATTCCATTGGAGCAAACCACAGTGGTATTGCCCGCAGGGGATTGTGATGGGAAAACCTTGGACTCTTGGCTTCAGTGTCCCTGCTGCTAACCTGGGGAGCCAACCCATCTTGGTTACATTGAAAAAAATAAATATCTTTAGGGTGCAGGGCTATAGTACAGCACATAGGGTTTTTATTTTGTGAGTGACAGACCTGGGTTCCACCCTTTCTCCCCTTCCCCCTACCCCTTATAAGTTCTCCTGAGCCCTGTTCGGAGTGTCCCCTAGAGACTCGGATAACTGTGTAATAATTGGATTTATTTATATCGAAGGCTACCTACCTTTTTAATCTGTTAGCTTTTAAATAACTGCTTCGTTTTCTCTTATTTGTGTCTATTGAGTTGCACTTGAAAATGTTCTCAAGTGGAAATAGATATTGTAAGAAATAATTCTAATTCTGACTTTTTCAGTACGTTGACATTTTCCATTGATCCACTGTGCTAAATTATGTTTTTTGATACAATTCAAAATAGTATTAACTATAGAAAATATCTGATGTTGTTTCTATTAATATTTTAAACTTTACCTATGACTCTATTTCATAATTTTACTGCTTATGCTTATAGCATATTTTAAAATCATATTTGTTCATTTTTAGATGTCAGGCTTGCTTCATATATGTGTCCCTTTTTTAATTTCACTTTTAATAACATTCATTTTTTCAGGTAGCACACATAATCATATATACAAAACATGAACATGAGACTGAAGTTATAATATAGTAGCAAGAATGCTTACCTTATATTCATTGCAGATGAGTTTGAACCCTGGAACTCTGCGGTCCCCAAATCCTACCAGAAGAGGCATACTCAGCATAGAGCAGAAATCTCCTGTAGCACAGTTTGGTTCCCAACCAAAAAAAATAAAATGGAGTATTAAATCAGTATTCAGTTCACTGCTAAAAGTTCGATTCTTAGGTATGGCAGATATTTAAGAGATCTGGATTCTACCTGGTTGAGTGTTAACCAAGATTCTAAGAAGACCCTGTATACCACTTAAAGGATGAAAACAAAAAAGACCAATTATGTTTTACATTCTCAGACCAAAGAATTTCCTACTAAACCATATTGACTCACACATAATAACTATAATAACTAATAAAAGTATAAATTATATAATGATAAACATCTATACCCTGATTCAATATTAATATGTACCTAAAATGCTATTGTGAAAAATATGGAAGACATTATGATCAAAATAAAAATTAAAAAATAAAAACTACATTCTGGGAATTGAACTTGATGATGAATCCCATACAAGTTACTTGATTGACACTTGTGATCTTAATACATCTGAGAATGATATTTCAAAAATTGCAGTGTGATCTACACATGAAATGCAGAATTTTTCTACATTTTATTTCTACTCTTTATTATATTATAAAAAGTGAAATAATTCTCTATTGTTTACAAGTTTTAGTTCATCTGACTTGTGCACACTTATTTGCAAATAAACTAGAAATGTTAAAACAGAGACCCAGGAGATAGCATGGAGGTAAGGCGTTTGCATTTCATGCAAAAGGTCATCGGTTCAAATCCCGGTGCCCCATATGGTCCCCCGTGCCTGCCAGGAGCAATTTCTGAGAATGGAGCCAGGAGTAACCCCTGAGCACTGCCGGGTGTGACCCCCCCCCCCAAAAAAAACAAAAAAATGGAAAAAAAAGACATGTTAAAGCAATGCATGATATTATGCTTAGTTTGAGGACTTCTATTCGTTGACATTTAGGGAAACCCAGAAGGTCCTTATGAGATTTTGGTTGGTGCCCAAATGACTAATCAGTTCATAATGGTTCCAGGAGTCCCAAACTCAATTTACCTGGGGGCCACAGGAGGCAAATTCAGGGTGATCCTTGAATGCAAAGTCGGTAGTAAGCCTTGAGCCAATATTCGTGTCTGTGACCCACACAACTAAAACAAAACTAAACAAAAAGAAATTCCTCTAGGGCAGGGCCACAAAATGTTGTATGGAGGTCCATAAACGGTTCGCGGGCCGTGAGTCTGAGACTCCTGGTTAAGTCTATTCCTTTTTTTAATAGATATCAAGATACAAACTCAGTGGACCTAGATAAAGATGAAGAAGTTATAAGGAAAATTCCTTGACTTTGAAGCATACTACAAAGCTATGGCAACCAAAGGGTATATTACTATACTTAAAAAAACAATCATGGAAGTCCAGAGTGATAGCACAGTGGGGAGGGCATTTACCTTCCATATGGTAAACCTGGGTTTGGTCCTCTAGATCGCAGATAGTCCCGAGCCTTCCAGGAATAATTTCTGAGTGTAGAACCAAGTGTAACCTCTGAGCACTGTCAGGGTATCTCTGCCAAACAAAACAAAATGAAAAGTATATGCATAAAAATAGAATTTTAATCTGAAATAATTATGAACATTCAAACAACTATTTTATGCAAAGGCTTTGAGGACATTCAATTCAGAATGTAAAGGTTCTTAACATTGCTTAGGAAAACAATCTATGGTATTTTGTTGAGAAAACAATAAAAACATACCACCACCTCATATCATTTTCAAAAACAGTAAAAGGTGGAAAAGGGTTGCATATAAAAACTTTAACCTGTGAAAATGCATGAAGTAAAATACAAATAATGAGCTAATCAATTTTTCCTTTGCTTATATTGTGATTCCTATTTTATGATAACCATAATATATTTTTTATTTTTGAAATATTTTCTGCTCTTTTCTATTGGGGGATTACATACCTGGCAGAGCTCAGCGATTATTCCTGGCTCTATGCTCAGAAATAGCCCATGGCAGGCTTGGGGGACCATATGGCATCTCGTGGTTCGAACTATACATTCCTTTTGCATGCAAGGCAAACACCCTACTGTTGTGCTATCTCTCCAGCCCCTCCAGTGCTCTTCTTAGTCCTATGTCTGTGCTCAGAGTTCATGCCCTACATGTGTAGGAATATTAGGGTTACAGGGGATTGAACATTGGACAGTTGCATGTACAACAAACATGCTACTATAACGCTGTACTATAGCTTAGGCCCCAGGAAACAAGACACTTTTATAATTAAAATATTTTAACAAACAAAATATAAAAAATGGGCTGCATTATAATAAAAGGTTTATTCACATGGATAGAAGTTTGTCAAAACAATAGGTGAAATGTACAAGTTTCACTCAATATTTTTAAAGTCCGAAGAATTATTGTTTACCTTAATATTCTTGAAATGATCCATTTTATTTCCAGTAAGGTCTATGCATCACTTCATCTTTTCTTTTTTATTTATAACAATAAAACAACATACTTAATACTTTCATCATTTTAATTAAATAATTTGATAATAGAAGTAAAATAATCATATATGCTTCTAACAAGCTGGTAATATATAGAATCTGCATACATAATGGTTAATCTGGGCAAAACAGGTACACAGAGGAGGAATTTTATAGCGTTCTTCATATAATACCTACTCAGTAACAATATTGAAAATCACAGTGTCTAAAATTGAAATAAGAAGAAGACAGAAAAAATAAGAAAATCAAGGTCTGCTTCAGTGGAATATGCAGGAGGAAAGGTGATAAGGCCAGTGGAAAAGGTGAAAAATAAGTAGGGATAATGGTATTGGGAAATGTGCACTGATGAAGGGATGAGTGTTGGACATTGTATGACTGAAAGTCATTTATGAACAACTTTGTAACTATATAATGGTGATCAATTAAAATAATAAATAAATAATTAGAAATAAAACAAAAAGAGATATTTATTAAAAGTCAAAAATGTATGTGATTTAAAGAGAAACGAGATATAGGAAAGATCTTTTTGGTTTTTGAGTCACACCCGGCAGTGCTCAGGGGTTACTCCTGGCTCCATGCTCAGAAATTGCTCCTGGCAGGCACGGGGGACCATATGGGGCACTGGGATTCGAACCGATGACCTTTTGCATGAAAGGCAAACACCTTACCTCCATGCTATCTCTCGGGCCCCAGGAAAGATCTTTTAACGAAAAACAATATTATAGAACTTATGTCAGCCAAAGTTCAGAAAATGAGAATAAAGGGGAAATCAAATAAACACAATGACAGTAATTTGTAAAAAAATATAAAAAAAGTTCACACACTTTAAAATAGAGTTGGAAATAAGATTAATGCATCAGATAACAATTTGAGTCATTTTCCAAGTTGGAAGAGAAGTATAAAACCAATTTTAAAGAAGATAATTAAAGCTAACTGTTGCATATGTAAACATTTCTAATCTTATCATGATCTGGAATTGTTATGTATAAACAGTTCTGAACCTACCCTGATCAGTTCATTGGACCCTACCCTAGGGTATAACCTGGCAGAATTGTTGTGTATGTAAACATTTTTTGGGATTAGTATGTTACTGACCCTACCCTGATAGGTGTCTGTGCCATACCCTAGGGTGTGACCTGGCATTCTGCCCCTACCCTAGGGTGGTACCTGATTCTGAGGTATAAAACAAGGATCTGTGGAAGGCAGGTGGCGTTTTGGGTTGGAACTGATGCTGAGACTTCGGACCTCAGTTCTTTCCACCAAATAAAGCTGATATTTCCACAAGTCTGACTCTTCGTGAGCAGTTTACCCACGGATTCACCTCAGAACCGCTGGATACTGGGTGGTAGACGTGTTCTCTGAGCTGGAGGGGAGAGACCTTGTCCTCCCAACCTCCATCAGCAAACCTCTCCTGGGAATGGATTTCTACAGCTAACAATATAAATGAAAAATGAAGACAGACATTTTGTCATTAAATTTCAGCTACTAAACTAAGATAAATATGTAAAATTCTACTTTAAGGAGCAAATTGTTCAGATTTTGAAATGCATTGTTTATAATAATTATATTAAACACAAAATATTTATTTCCCTTTTTATATGTTCAAATCCTGGCATCCCATATGGTCCTGGCATCCCATATTATCCTGGCATCCCAGGAGTAACCCATGAGTGCCATACAATCTATCTATCTATCTATCTATCTATCTATCTATCTATCTATCTGTCTGTCTGTCTGTCTGTCTGTAAATATATATATTAGCAAACTCAAACACCAAATCACTAATTGATTGAACCATTTTCCCCTTTTTATGCTTTTTCCTGAACCACAATTGATATTGTTAATCCACTGGGGAGAAAGAGCTAGGCTCAACAGCGCCCTCCACCATTGTGGGCAGGAGAGGACCTGCACTAGCTGACAACAAAACGGGAAAGCAATGGATCAGGCCACATAAAGAGCACAGTAGGGGGGCCCGGGAGATAGCATGGAGGTAAGGCATTTATCTTTCATGCAAAAGGTCATTGGTTCGAATCCCGGTGCCCCATATAGTCCCCTGTGCCTTCCAGGAGCAATTCTGAGCATGGAGCCAGGAGTAACCCCTGAGCACTGCCAGGTGTGACCCAGAAACCAAAAAAGAAAAAAAAAAAGATCACAGGAGGATCCAAACCTCAGGGAGCTCACCCAACAGCCCCCACTAGAACCGCCCTCATGGAGAGGAACCATCCTCACGCTACAGGGGACCAAAGCAGGCTGAATATAGAAGGCACAGCACTCCAAACCACACCAATAAATCCAAAAAATATGGGTAAATCAAGGATAACCCTAATATCAGGAGATACAGAGACAAACCCTAGCAAGTTTCTAAGTCCACCAAAATGCACAAATCCATGGAAAGGAGACCAAAAAGCAGCCATGAGGAAGGAAATGCAAAAATTGATAAAAAGAAATGAAAGAAATGCTGACTACCTAGTATAAAAAATTTATGGATTCAACAAATCAGTCAAAGAAGAAATGTTAAAGAACATGAGAGATTCCATACAAAAAGAATCGAAGTAATGAAAAGACAAAGTAATAAGCCTTACGAGCAGAAACACAGAGTTGGAGAAGCACATTAAAGAACTTGAAGGAAAACTGCAAACAAAAATTGATCAAGAGATCAACAAAGTAAGAAAAAGCAAAGCACTGGAAGGAAAAGTCCAGTATCTAATGAACAAGGACAAAATAAGCAATCTAAGAATTATGGGTATACCAGAAGGAGAGGAAATACAGAAAGGGGAAGAGTAAGTAGTCAGGGAAATAATAGCAGAGAACTTTCCCACCCTCTGGAAAGAAACTTCAGTGCAAATCCAGGAAGTGAAGAGAGTCCCTAATAAAATAGACCCTAAATAAATCAACACCAAGACATAGAGTAATCCAAATGCCAAAAAATCAAATAGAAAGATGAACTCCTTAAAGCAATAAGGGAAAAATGGAACCTCAAGTACAAAAGAAGGGGCTTAAGAATCAATCCAGATCTCCCATTTGAAACAATTCAAGGAAGAAGACAATGGAATGAAATATTTAAACGACTGAATGAAAGAAATTTCCAGCCTAGGGTCCGATACTCAGCAAAACTCTCTTTCGTATGGTTGATAGCCTAAAAACATTCTCAAACAAAAACGAATGAAGCAATAAGGGAAAAAAATATCTCAAATACAAAGGGAGGGACTTAAGAATCAAGCGAGATCTCCCATTTGAAATAATTCAAGCAAGAAGACAGTAAAATTACATATTTAAACGACTGAATGAAAGAAATGTAAAACCTAGGGTTCAATACCCAGCAAAACTTGCATTCATATCAGAGGGCACACTAAAAGCATACTCAAAAAAGAACTAACTTGAATTATTTGTGCAAACAAAGCCAATCCTAAAGGACCTACTAGAGAAGCATTATACAACCCAAACCCCCAATTGTAACAACAACCACCCTACACAACACAACTGTACAATAGTGCTCTCAATAATCTCCCTAAATGTTCACTGACTAAAGTCTCCATTTAAAAGACACATAGTAGAGAACTGGATTGGGAAAAATTAACTGGACTTCTGCTATCTGCAAGAAACACACCTACAACTACAGGATAATCACAGGCTTAGAATAAAAGGATGGAAAGTAATTATTCAGGCCAATGGAAAACAAAAAAGAGCAGGGACAGCCATTTTTATATCAAAACAAATTGCATTCAACCTCAAGAAATTGATCAGAGACAAAGAGGGTCACTACGAACTGATCAGGGGAACATTAGTTCAAGAAGTACTAACCCTGGTCAATATCTATGCATTTAATGTAGAACCAGCAAAATATGTGAGGCAACTGCTCGTAAACCTGGAGAAACACATGAAGGGAAATGTGATAATAGTAGGGGACCTCAATACTCCACTATCATCACTGTACAGATCCACCAAACAGAAAAGTAGCAAAAAAATAAGAGCTCTAAATGAAAAATTATAAGATCTAGGGCTAATAGACTTATATATAATCCTCTATCCCCAGAAAGCAGAATACACATTCTTCTCAAACCCACATGGAACCTTCTCCGGAATAGACCATTTCTTAGGATAGAAAGCCAACCTATATAAGACCACAAATGTAAGGATCATTAGAAGTACCCTATCAGATCACTATGCGACAGAGGTCAAAATTGACTTCAACAAGAAGCAATGGAGAAAAACTAATACCTGGAGATTAAACAGTATGCTGCTCAACAAGAGGTGGGTCAAAGAACAACTAAAGGAAGAAATAAAAAGATTCTTTGATAATGAAGAGACAACTTGCAAAATTTGTGGGACACAGCAAAAGCAGTAATTAGGGGGAAACTAATAGCAATACAGGCCTATGTCAAGAAACAGGAAAATGACAAAATCAACAGCTTAAACGATCACCTCAAGGAATTGGAACAACAGCAGCAGAGAAATCCAACCACAACCAGAAGACAAGAAATAATAAAAACCAGAGCAGAAATAAAAAACATAGAAACCGAAAAAAACGAAACAAAAATCAATGAGACCAGGAGTTGGTTTTTCGAAAAAAATAAACAAGATAGACCAACCACTGGCAAAATTCACCAAAAAAAAAAAAAAAGAGGGAAAACACCCAAATCAGTAGGATCACTAATGAAAGAGGAGAGACTACAACAGAAACCCAAGACATACAACATATCATGAGATGATATTATGAAAAACTACTCAGCTAAGCTAGAGAACCCAGTTGAAATTGACAGATTCTTGGAAAAATACCATCTTCCGAGACTGGAAAAGGAAGAAATAGCAAGCCTAAACAGACCAATCACCTGAGAGGAAATTGAAGATGTAATTAAGAAACTCCCTAAGTACAAAAGTTCAGGCCCAGATGGATTTACAGGTGAATTCTATCGAACATTCCAAGAAGAATTACTACCACTTTTCCATAGGCTCTTCCAAACCATAGAAAAAACAGGAATCCTCCCCAACTCCTTTTATGAGGCTATTATCACACTCATTCCCAAAGATGGCAAGGACACCACCAAGAAAAAAAAAAAACGACAGATCAATCTCACTAATGAGCATAGATGCAAAGATACTCAACAAAATCTTAGCAAACCGAATCCAGCACTTCATCAAAAAGATCATACATCACGACCAAATGGGTATTATACCAGGAATGCAAGGTTGGTACAACATACGCAAATCAATGAACATTATGCATCACATCAACAACAAGAAATACAAAAACCACATGATCATATCAATCGATGCAGAGAAAGTGTTTGACAAAATCCAACACCCTTTCATGTTAAAGACATTCAGCAAAATAGGGTTAGAAGGAACCTTCTTCAAGATAGTTACAGCTAACTATGAAAAGCCTACAGCCAACATTTTATTTAATGGTGAGAAACTAGAAGCTTTCCCACTAAGGTCAGGAACTAAGCAAGGTTTTTCACTCTCTCCACTCTTATTCAATATAACCTTAGAAGTCCTAGCAATAGCAACCCGACAAGAGAAGGGAATCAAAGGAATCCAAATTGGGAAAGAGGAACTCAAACTATTTCTATTTGCAGATGATATGATGATATACATCGAAAACTCTAAAGAGTCCACAGTAAAATTCCTAGAAACAATTAACCAATACAGCAAAGTGACTGTATATAAAATCAATACACAAAAGTCAGTAGTGTTTCTATACAGAAACAATGAAGTTGAGGAGAGAGATTAAAAATACAATTCCATTTAAAATAGTATCAGAAAATATTAGGTACCTAGGAATCAACCTTACAAAGGAAGTGAAAGACCTATATAAGGGAAACTTCAAAACACCTCAGAGAGAAATTGATGAGGATCTAAAGAAATGGAAGAACATCCCATGCTCATGGATATGTAGAATTAACATAGTAAAAATGACTATCCTACACAAACTCTTATATAGATTTAATGCAATCTCTATCCAAATTCAGACATAATTCTTTAGAGAATTATATCAATCAATCACAAAAATCATCTGGAACCACAAAAGACCCACTCCTTATACAAAAGTCAACTCAAAATGGATCAAAGACCTTGAAGTCAGACCCGAGTCTATAAATTTTATCAAGAATAAAATAGGCGGAACACTCGAAGACCTATATATCAAAAAGGTCTTCGAGGTTGGAGCACCAATGGCAAGAACTTTAGCATCAAACATAAACAAATGGGACTACATCAAACTAAAACCTTCTGCATGGCGAAAGAAATCCTACTTAACACAAGAAGACAGTTAACAGAATGGGAAAAATATCTTTTCACTCAACATACCAGATAAAGGGCTGATATCTAGAACATACAAAGCACTCAGAAAGCTGAGCCCCCCCCCCCAAAACCAAATAAAGCCATAAAAATGTGTAGATGAAATGAATAGACACTTCTCTAAGACAGAAGGATGGGAAAAAACACATGAAACATGCTCACCTTCACTCATCATCAGGAAGATCCAAATCAAAGCAATGAGATACCACCTTACACGAGTGAGGATGGCTCACATCAAAAATAATGGAAACAATCTCTGTTGGCGGGAATGCAGTATGAAAGGTACTCTCATCCACTGCTGGTAGGAATGTCGCCTAGTCCAACACCTATGGAGCACAGTCTGGAGAGTGCTCAAAGAACTCAGAATTGAGCTGCCATTTGACCCAGTAATTGCTCTCCTGGGTGTATACACCCAAGTTGGAAGGACATTCATTCCGAAATATGTGTGCACCCCACTATTTATTGCAGCACTCAATATAATAGCCAAGTCTTGGAACCAACCTCAATGTCCAACAACAGATGAATGGATCATTAAGATGTGTTATCTATACACAATGGAATACTACATGGCAGTCTGAAATGATACAATCACAGACTTTGCAGCAACGTGGATGGGCCTAGAACATATTAAGTTAAATGAAGTAAGTCAGAAGACAAAAGATAAACACAGAATGATAGCACTATTCTGAAGCATCTAAAACATACAATTTATATACAACTAATACTCAACAAATAACAGGGTTTAAAAGGGTAAAAACTCCAAACACTGTAATAGTCAACATATACCCGGGAGCAGTGCCCAAAATACACGAAAATGGAACACACAAACTCTTGACTACACATTATACCACAAAGAAACCAACAACAGCAGAAATAGCAGCATAGAGAGAACAGGTATGTAATCAGCCTTCTACTACAAAGGCCCATAATAATCCCTTAGGGATCTTATACAGGATCACAGGTAAAGAATATCACAGGAAATCACTGACTCCAAAGGAAACACCTCATAACACCGTTTTAATGTTTTAATTTTACTATATTTAAAATAACCTCTCAGATTTTCTGTCCACAGGTGTTCTTGGATACAAAGGGTGAACAAACTAAGATGGCATCTTGGGGCTCAGTCACATGATATACCATACCCAGCTGGCATTATGAGAATGTCCCAAGAAAGCTCTTTAACATACACTTTATCTCTAGGTTATACATTCTTTTAGGATTGGAAGCATGGGACCAGTCAGACCACCTAAGCAGCAACTGTGACATACAGACTTATACTACAGGCCCTACTCATTGAACACATTCAAGCAAACTAGCATCCCCTTGCTACTTTCTCCTCTCTTCTCACTACTTTCTTTTTTCTTTTTCTTTTCTTTTCTTTTCTTTTCTTCTCTTTTCTTTTTTTCTTTTCTCTTCTCCCTTTCTTTCTAATATATTTTCTCTTTTTTTCTTTACTACCCTTTCCATATACTTTCCCCTTTCCCCCCTTTGGAAATCCAACTATCCCTTCACCCCTCAATCCCATCCAGTTCTCCCACCGTGTTAAAACTCTTCACCCTCAGTTCTTAACCCATTAGGCATCAAGACTGACCTCCTACCCCAACAAATCAGTACCCTGCACCCAACCAAAGGGACACCCAGTCAGACCCACACCTCACCCCCGCAAGAAAAGGCAGCCAACTCCCCTATGGACTCGTGCTGTGTGGCCCTCCCAACCAACTCCCCCTAAAGTGGACTGTTACTTGAAACCGGACTCAGCTCTAAAAATATCCCCAATGCAAGAACTCTTCTAGACCTCCCTGCCACAAATCCTTTGCCAATCTGAAGAAGGTCAGGGGGTGTCATGGAAAGGTGCATGGAAACCCACACACCACAAGAAATTCCCAAAAGACAATGGGGAAACCTATACTTTCAACATAAGTATAAGACCTATATTACACCACCTCTTTACCTGCATTTCCCCAAAAGTAAGGTAGTGTCTTGCATCACTTTGTTCCTTTAATTACTTTGTTAATTCATTTTTTAAATGTTTGTTCTACATATATATATGTGAGCACATATACTTTTATTCCCATTATTATCTTTATTTGGTGTGAGGCCTGTTTTTGTTTTCTTCTCTGTCCACCCCCAAATGCACCTACAATATAATGTAGCACCATTTCTCCCTGCAAAGGCACACTAAAAAAGGAGAAATCTTACATATAAAAAAGATCTCTTATCTACTAGGGATAAGAACTCATACTTGTTTACAATACAGGAATATCTCCCACCTTGAAAATATGTCACATGGACCCAACTTAGACCTCAGGTAATTAGACACCATCTTTCCAGCCTTGACCCTGGATCCCAGACATAGAATCGACACAGTTCTTCACAAAAGCTACAGGAAACAAATCCCATCCGGGACATCCTTAATACCACTGGGCCACCAACAAGTGCCAACTCTAATATGATATCCTGACGAGGAAAATGGGAACAACTTGACTTAAGAGCAAGTTATCCTACCTCACCAGCTAACGATAAGACAAAATCAGAAGACTTGTCATCCTTTGGTCGGTTCAAAATCCAAGATCGCGATTTACAGATTACTGGCTAATAGAACCATGACCGGACTATATATAGAACCAATTTATATATTTTATTATATTTCCAAATAAATATTTATATTTATTTGGAACCAATAAAAAAGACTTAGTCTAGGATTTGAACTACAACCTGCACAACAACAACTATGATCCCCAGTTCCAAAAGTCTGGCAGAGACAATTGCAACGAAATGGGGCTTCTGGAAACTCAATGAAAGATGCTATCCTAAGGTTCCATCTTGGGATCAGAGCAAAGGCCAAGACCACCAACCACAGAAGATGGATTAAAATGACACTGAACCACAAAGAAATATTTCATCATAAGTCCCACTCCTGGACCTGTGCAGATACAGAGATCTCTAGATACAGAGGTCTGATTTCATCACCCAGGACAGAGCAGAAGTCTTCCAAACACCAGGAAAGCACCACTGGGAGAGTAAATGAACTTGAACAGAGTCTATAGTTGATCCCATTACAGTATACTCCAATGGGTGGAGATAAACCATAGCTCTTAGGCCAAGTGAATTCCTTTTCAAATGACCTCAACATTTACTGTGTCAGTGCAGGAGGGAAAAAAGGCAAAAAGCACAAAACATCCTTTTTTATGTTTTATATATTATTTTTATCTTCATTTTTATTAATTTTTTATTTTTTATTTACCTATCTACTTTTTGTTGATTTCTTTGTTTTGGTGTGGTTATTGAAGTTGTTGTACCCATTTATATTTATTATTATTTTTTCTTTCTTTTTTACTTTTATTTCTTTATGTGTTCTGCCATGTTTTTTAACTCAAGACCATGGCTTTTTTGTGGTGCCTATCATTATCGCTGAAGTGTTCACTGAATATTTGACACTTCTTTTTGTACTGTTGGGGTGTTTCACCTTCTTTTTCTCCTTTCGTCTCACAAATCAATGATGAGAGCCTCTAGAAGGATTCCACCCATTTTCGGCATATTAAACTTTTACCCCAGTTTATTACTTTTCTCTTCTTCAAACAAAACCACATAGCTTGAACTATCAAGTCCTGCATCCCAGTTAGAGGGGGAAATAAGGGAGACACCAAAATCAAGATTACTAAGTAATAAGCTAGGTACAGAGGAACGAACTACGTATTCTAGCAGCCCTGGGGGAGAGGGAGGAGATTATGGGTGGTAGGACGAACAGGGAGGTGTAGGGAGGACAAATCGGCGATGGGAACCCCCCTGATTTTATGTAAATATGTAACTATAACCTTATTGTCAACAATATGTAAGCCACTTTGATCAAAATAAAAATTATATTAAAAAAGAAACTTTAACACACCACATGCCAAATAAAAAGATGGTAAAATAAGCAGTCAATATGAATTTTAGAAAGGCATTCATTTAAAAAAAATTGTATCAGTAAGTATATCCCATTGTCATTCTAATCTATACATTTGTCTCTTTCAGTAAATATTTAAAAAAAAACATTTAAAATGACTTAGACATATAAATCTTTTAAAATGTAATGTTCACAACTTGATTTATATAAGAAATTTGAGAACCCTCAGAGTAAGTTTTAAATAACTGTGAATGACAAGTTAGAGAATGAAAGAAAAGGAAGATGGCATTAAAAATCAGCTAGGTATATTCATCAGAAAAATGGGGAAGAATAAAATAGAATTGCTATAGATACAAAAACCAAGGTACAAAGAGAATAATGATTAGGTTTTTTTAAGTGGATTGAAATCATTGCAGTCACTTCTCTTACAATTACTAATAAACATTTTATTTGAAAGGGATAAAAAATGGTTTCTGTGGACAACCACATTGCTCTATTAAGTAAATGTCTACCAACGAGTTCATGTTGTTTTTAGATGTTAAAAGCTGACGACTTGGATTGGACAAACTAGTTTGCCTGGAGCCTAGAGTTGGTCCTGTGCTAGGAAACTTCAGGGGTAGGGTCTCCTTATATTTAGGCCATAATTTTTCTTTCCATGTCCCTTATATTTTGGTGGGCCTATGCAAACAAATGCCACTCTAACACCGTTTTTTTTCCCCTTGCTATGTTCCCTTGACTCCATTCCTTAAGAAAAACAATCCACTAAAACATTGGGGTTATCTCAAACTAGTATACATATGCATGGAACTAGATAAATGTACTTTGCCCTCAATGTTTAAGGAT
>PVKC010007500.1:0-29426 GCA_004027635.1 Crocidura indochinensis
TGCTTCTGGGAAGAGAACCAGGTGGCCTGGGGCTGAGATGAATAAGGAGCAAGCTATAGTGGAGCCTCTAAAGATGGATGGCAAGGCTCATATTGTCAGAATTTCAGCATTTCATGCTTGCTCCATGCTATGGCCACAGCAATACCTCGTCTACCTGTGGGATGCAGCCCTTGAGTCTGGGCCGCATATCAGTTCCCAGGGTTGCTCCAGGAGACCTAAGAGCCTCACGTCCTCTCTGACCTCTCATGGGGAAGAGAGACTGCCAGGAAAGCGTCCACTGACCCTTGAGACCATGTCTCCAGGAAGGGATGTGTGTTCACTCCAGGTCGGGGGCCCTTGCAGAGGACAGGCGTAGCTGTGGGGAGGGTGGGCTCCTAGAAATGAAATGCAGCACCCAAAGGTGCTGACCCTCATTCAGATGAAGAGAGGAGGGTCTATACCCCTTCCTCTGCAGGTGGTTTATTGAGTCCCACTAGGGGGTGCTCATGTGCCACAAGTGGCTACATCGAGAGACAGTGCCCTCTACTGGCTGAGGTTATCAGGACCATGAGCCAGCTCTGAGGTTTCTCTGGCCTTTGCTGGAGTTTGGCAATGGGCAAAGAAGAGGGGTCTGCTCAAGGGGGACCACTGGGCAGGGGGCACCCACCGTTTCTGAGTGCTTCTCTCTGACTCCTAATCAAGGTGGCCAGAGCACCCTCCAGCACTAACAGGAAGGTTGGAAAGTGAAGCTGGGGCCAATGGAACAGGGAGGTTTGGGTGCTAGGCATTCAGAGGAGAGTGCCATCCAGCCAATACTCATCTCACTGACCTGCCATCATCTGCAGAGCCAGATGGAGTGACTTCAAAATTGGGTGCAGGAGAGTTGGGGGCCCCCAGAGGAGGGAGTCTCTGCACCCTTAGTCTCCTCAGGCCCTTGAGGTTCTTCGCCTGATGCCTTCACTGCCAGGGCATGAGTGGCATCAGGGAGGGCACACTCCTCTCAATTCTGATCTCTCCTCCCTTCTGAACTCTATCTCTCTCTATTTCTCTCTCCAATCATACCACCCTGAACACACATAAACTCATCTAACATCTCTCTCTCCAATCATACCACCCTTAATGCATATAATCTTGTCAGAAATGTCTATTTTTCTCTCTTCAGTCATAATAACCTGAATATACACAGCTCATATGAAATGTCTGCTTCTTTTTATTCACTTTAAGTTCATTTCATTTAAATAAAAAATTTAGTTTTAAACTTAAATGTAGAATTATTACATTTTAATATTAAAATATAAAAAATATCTTTTTGTTAAAAAGGGCATTCTGTGACTGAAGAAATTATATAGTAAGTAGGAAGTTTACTTTGCACATGACTGTTTGATATCGAGCTCCCCATGTGATTTCCTGAACACTGCCAGGAGTTTCCCCAAAACAAAAACAAAGCAAACAACCAAACAAAAAAACATTATGAAAGCTATATTAACCATTTAGGAAAATTGACCAATAGTAGAATAAAGCAAAGTTGACAGAAACTATAGCCAGAGGAGGGTGACTGCTTGAGGAGTGAAGATAAAAGAAGTATGGCAGTAAACATAACAGAAATGCATTATGGCTGTCAGGGATGTGGTAGGCATGTTCTTCCCATTGTTTGCTAAGCAATGGGGTGGTTCTCAAAGTGTATTCATGGAACCAGCAGTATCAGTAACACCAAGAGTGCAAATTCTCAGACCCACTCTAGTCCTCCTCAATAAGAAGCATTTTTGTCTTTATATCAACCTCCCATGGATTTGATGAGAGCTGATGTTTGAAATCCATTATGCACAAGTGTTGAAACAGGAAGTGAAACATTCGCTCCCAGATATCTTCTCTCCACCTTCTCCCTCCCAGCAACCTCCTTTCCATGCTAATGTTTATGGAATGGCATTCCTCAGATCAATTAATCTTTAAATACAAACTCAAATGAAGACACAGTCATTATTTTCAATAACAGACAATCTAGCCGGCTTGACTTTAAGAAGTAAAGTAGATTCTTCATGGGCACTATCTGGAGTGATTTTTATTTTGTTTTATTTTTGTTATGGAAGGATTTGAAGGCCATGACTGGAAGAGCTCAGGTATCACTCCTGAGGGTGCTCAGGGGACCATAAATTGTACCAGGAATCAAACCCAAGCTGGCTGTCTGCAAGGCAACGGTCTCCCCAGATGTACTTACTATCTCTCCAGCCCGGGAGTAATTTTAAAGGATAATTTTGGGAACAGGAGCAATATATTACAATGAATAGGGCATGAAATATCTTTCTCTCTATCTCTTTCTCTCTCTCAGTTTTTGACCACTTCTGGAGGTGCTCAGGGCTGACTCCTGGCTCTATGTTCACTCAGGGATCACTTCTGACAGGCTTTAAGGGACCCTATCAGATGTTGGGGATCAAACCCAGGTTGGTCATGTGCAGAACAAGTGCCCTCCCTGCTGTGTTCTTTTTCCCGCCTCTGGATGGTCTCTTCTTGAACCACACTGATCCATGGTGCCATGCTTGAGAAATATGACCACTCACTCTTCCAACTCACTAATCAGGGCCAGAATTTTCTAGCTGGATTCTTGGGTTTAGGATGTTCAAGCATGCAGTTTTCCCAAGACAGAAAAGTTTCTGGGAGAAAAAATTGTAGTGGCTAAAATCAATACAGTCCCTAGCCAAGGGCAGGTGAAGGTCAGGAAGGTTAGCCAGGACTCCACTCCCATTTTCACCTGTCATCTTGATTATCAGTAGCCAACCAATCAGGGACTTCCCTGGGATTCTTTTTGTTTGTTTGTTTGTTTGCTTGCTTTTTGGTTTTTGTTTTTTGGGTCACACCCGGCAGCGCTCAGGGACTACTCCTGGCTCTACACTCAGAAATCACTCCTGGCAGGCTCGGGGAACCATATGGGCGCCGGGATTCGAACCACCAACCTTCTGCATTCAAGGCAAGTGCCTTACCTTCATACTATATCTCTGGCCCCTTTCCCTGGGATTCTTTAAGTGTTTTGGGGACAGCCCTCCTCAGGCCCCTAGTCAGAGGGTCAGAGTGACATGGTCCTGGTGACAGAGGTTTCAGGGGAGCTCTCACCTGTGATGGCCCACACATGGGTTGTGACCATGTGTCTGTGTGAGTGCCTATTCCTATATTGATCTGCAGGCTCAGTTGCCTGCCCATAGTTGTCTCTTATGCCCGGAGTGACCAGGACAAGGGGTGCTAGGAGGAGAGAATCCTAAGGCAACTGCCTCACAGTACCACCAGTTTCAGCCTGAGTAGGCCAAGGTAGTGGTGTTTACGAGCAATAAATATTTCATCCCACCCAGGGCTGCTCCTGCAGTAGGTGTGTCTAGTGATCAGCTTTCTGCATTCCAGACACATCTCGCTTCCCTTTGCAAGGCTAATCCTGTCCTCACGCAAGTGTGGGAATGAAATCCACTGCAAGGAACAAATGTGCTGCCTGGACTCATCCCATTTTTTTATGCAAAGTAAATATATTTGCACAACAGCTTGGAAAGAATTCCAGAGAAGTGGTGCGCATTCAGCCCAGCTACAGTCCCCAGCCCACTGCCTCCAGGTCTCAGAAAGGAAAGCTCAAGCCCCCTTTAACCTAGGTGGCCAGTGACCAGCAGCGGGCCAGCAGGCAGATGCCAGGGCAGCACAGAGCCAGAAGGATAGTTCAAGAGGGAGGGATCTTGGAGCTCAAGGGACAGTACAGGAAGAGGGCACTTGTCTTGCACACAGCTGGCCTGGGTTTGATCTCCAGCATCCTATAGAGGCACCTGAGCACCACTAGGAGTGATCCTTGAGTACAGAGCCAAGAGTAACCCTGAGCACTGCTGAGTATGACCCCAAAACAAACAAAAAAATAAAAAGAAGAGGGACAGCTCTGGCCCAGCATGAGAGGTGCCAATGAGTTTCTTCCCCAGCCAGAACACACATGCATAAAATGCACACATGTACCTGCATGAATGCACACTATCACACATAATCATGTGCATGAATATTCATGAGCATATTAACATACATGCAACCCTGCTGTGCAGGAAATACCCCCACATGTGCACACAAGGCATGCACACTCATATGCACACATGTACACAAACTGACACATACACATGAACGATCATATTCACATGCACTTACGTGTGCACACTCAGGATATTCACACACACATGAACACATACATAGCTGCAAACATACATTCATGTGTGTACACATGCATGTACATATAGCATTGCCAATACAAAAACCATTGTATGAATATATAATGCACTTGTGAAATACACCATGCACACAATGCACAGGTGAGCACACACATAGACATAATACACAAGTGAGAACATATGCATGTGCACAATGCACACGTGAACACTTACGTATGTGCATCCATGCATGTATGTGCACAGCATGTCAAATCACATGTTTGTGCAAATGCGTGCACACAGACAGCACATGTGGTCTTATGCACACAAAAGTCACAGGCATGCACTCACATCTACACACTCATATGCAAACACAAAACAATTCTATATGTGGCAATCATGTGTGTACATGTATGTGCTCACGTGTGTATATGCCACCACAGAACATGCATGCATACACTCGCATGACTACATGCACATACACACACACCCTTCTGGTAGTTGTTGCCTACTTTAGGGACCAGGAAAGGAACTGAGTCACAAGGGAGGTGGCCCTTTCTCCACTGTGCCCAGGCCTGGGAACTCAGCTAAGACATTAGACACAGGGCTTGGGGTAGGTTCTTCAACCTCTCTAAGAGAGAGCACTGAGCACAGCATGGTCCTGGGGTGCCCCCAGCTCAGCTACTTCCTGAAACAGCAATTCTCATTTCCTCAGCACAAACCATTACCCCAATATCCTGTTCTGTCTCTGTGCCTGACAAGTACTTGATGCTAACAAGTTTACACCAAGAGCTGTCACTAGGGGAGGGTAGCCCACTGTTTCCTATCCCCCTGCAGGGATCCCACTCTGGCCCTCCTGCTTCCTCGCATCCTTAACAGCAATAGGGGTTACCTTTTAGAGGTTACCAAAAGGCCAATCTGGGGTCTGGGGCAGGCTCAGAATCGTACTTAGGCCAACATGGGGATGGGAGAGCCCCATTGGGCTGCTCTCTCCTCAACAGCTTTCTGGGCTAGAAGCCACACTCTGTAAACCTGGCCATTGCAATGCATGTTCATGACAGTCTTTTCCCTCCTGGCTGGTCTCCAAAATCTTCTTGTACCCTCCAGGGTGCTCCTTCCCACAGGCCACACACCCACTTCCTTTGCCCACCTGTAAGTCAGGGCCTAGGCTGTGGAGGGCTGGTCTCACCTAAGCAGGGGCTGTCTCTGCCCTCCTATCCATATGCTCATGCAGTAAAATCTGCAGCTGGAAGGAAATCCTACCTGAACCCAAGTGTCTGGTGGTGGTGACTTTATGCTTGTTGAGGTGAAGGGATACTGGCCAGTGGAGGTTGTGCCTACCCATTCAGCTAGCAAGGGTCAGCTTCTCTCCTCCTGGTACATCTAGGATAAAGGACATTACCTCCAGTTGATGACCAGGAAAGAATGTGGTCCCAGGCTGATGACCAGAGAGACACTTTATCCCATTCTAATAATGCTTATATAAGGCAAGAGGAAATGGGATATGAGCAGGGTGTGTAAGAACCAAGGCCCCCTGGGTTCATGATTAGGGCCTAAATTAAGACAACCACAAGTAGTTCTTGAGACAGGTAAAACCAAAGTTGTTACCCTCTAAGAATGAGGAAGTAGGGGTTGAGTGAGCTTGGAATGTTCAATATGTTAAGGTTCCCTGAATCACCAAAGTTTGAGAGTATCCCAAGACAACCAAAGCTGAGCCAAAAAAAATCAATGATGAATCAAGACATCTCTACAATGAAATGATTGTGCTGTTAATGCTTGTAGTTTCTATATAAACTGCTTGAATATTTGATTCAGGGTCCTTATCAAGACTCCCCTGGTTGGGGCTGTAGAAATAGTAGGGAGGTAGGGTGTTTGCCTTGCATGCAGAAGGACAGTAGTTTGAATCCCAGCATCCCATATGGTCCCTTGAGCCTGCCAGGAGCAATTTCTGAGCGTAGAGCCAGGAGTAAACCCTGAACGCTGCCGGATGTTATCCCAAAACAAAAACAACTAAAAGGCTCCCCTGATTGGAATGTTAGGGTACAAGCAGATAACCCTACGGGTGCTAAGGGTCAAAAGTCACCTCTGATAATGTAAAATGCAAAAGGGAGTTTATTCAGCTAGTTGGGCCCAATTTTGTGAAAAGACAATGGCCCTGAGTTAAATCACTGCTGGCAGGCTCAGGGGACCCTATGGGATGCCGGAATTCAAACCAGCATCCTCCTGCATGCAAGGCAAACATCCTACCTCCGTGCTATCTCTCCAGCCCCATAATGCCAAACAGTTTAACTTTCACAATATTTATGATTGGTTCTCACATCTCACAGTCACAACTCCTGCTTCCCTCACCTCCCTTATCTGGTCTGATACCATTTGGCCTGAAAAAACAGAACAGCCTTTATAACAAGAAGGCCTTGACCACTCTATGATACAAGCTGATATCTCATTTTTTCGGAATTTGGCCTGGGAATGTGAAGGGAAGCAGTATCTGGGAAGGGAAGAGGAAGGGGTGAGCAAACTTTCAAGCTGCTACAGGCTTGTTGTTCATAGCTTCAGTGTCTGGGGTCCAACAGGATGAGACTTGGACATCCTCTAGCTGAATAAATGCCCTTTTGTACTTTGTATTATCAGAGGTGGTCTTTGATTCTCAGCACCAATAGTAGTCAACTCGAACCTCTATAGTGGCAGGGTCCAGGATACCAGAAATGGGCAGCCAAGGAAATGAGGCATCAAGGAGAAGTTAAACACAAATGTTGGGAATTGGGACTGTTTGGGAGCAGTACAACAGGGCATAAAAGTAGCCTTATTTTTTTCAACCAGAGCTCTCTGTGAGAGAGGAGGGAGGGCCAGAAACAAGGCTGAGTGTGACCTCTGATTATAGGGGAATGGCGCCCCCTTTGTGCTGTCCTTCCCCATGTCTAGAGTGATGTCTCGAGACTTCTGTTCTAGGAGAATCCCTGGAGCAGTGGTTCTATGGGGTAGGCCCCACACAACAGTTTTTCTACAGGAAGTTCCATTTGCCAGATGGTGAAGGAACAGCATCACAGGGTGGATCCAACGGGGTTACTGGGCTCCTGGAACCTCATCCCAGCAGCTGGTGTGGGTGTGGGTGTGGGTATGGGTCTCCACAGCTGCCTGCAGCTCTCATCTCCATCTCCTGCAGTTCAGACTCTGCTCTGTCCTCCTCCTTACCTGGGCCCACATCCTGTAGCATTGAAGCTCTCTCCCCTTAGCAAAATTGCGGTGGGGATTCTTCTGACTGTGACATTTTTTTTTATTTTTGGTTTTTGGGTCACACCCGGCAGTGCTCAGGGGTTACTCCTGGCTCCATGCTCAGAAATTGCTCCTGGCAGGCACGGGGGACCATATGGGGCACCGGGATTCGAACCGATGACCTTTTGCATAAAAGGCAAACGCCTTACCTCCATGCTATCTCCTGGGCCCCAGTGACATTTGTTTTCTGATGCTGAAATGGAGGTTGTTGGGTCTGAGGCAATTGCACAGCAGAGAGGGTGCTGGCCTAGAAATGTGTACTAAAGTTTGATCCCTGGAACCCCAAAGGTTCCCTGAGTCCACTAAGAGTGATGCTTGAGCACAGAGCCAGGAGTAACCCTTGAACATCAGTGAATGTGGCCCAAATTGGCCCCTCAAATGGTGGAGGTTGCTCCAGTGTTGTGCACCCGTGGGGGACTGGCCACATGTCCACACTTGTGGTTGGCTGACCAGCCCAACTGCAGAGTGAAGAGGTGGGGGCCACAGAAAGGAAGGTAAGCCCCTGCTGCATTGGTACTTATAATAACATCCTGCAGCCCTGGACCCTGCAACCAGGAACAGAAATTGACACTGATCTGGGCACAGAACAGGGAGGAGGGCCACTGGAGGCACAGGGGGAGAGGGAGAAGGACAAAGATGGGGACCCCCTGGTTTATTGTTGACCCCATGCTGGAGCCTCTCACTTCACAGAAATTCGGTGTCACTGGATCACTGCAGAAGACTTAGATCAAGCCTAGGTCATACAGCCTGAAGCAGGTCACCTAACTCTTCCCACTTAGTGGGGCGCTCTGTCCCCATGTCATTCCTGGTTTATGCTTCTGAAAATGCCCATAGAGGGGATCCCCAGGACCAAGAGGGGCCAGGCCCAGTCTTTTGCCAACTGGGCAGCCCAATAACCCTTCTGTATTTCGTGGTCTGAAGCCAGTCTGGGTCCTACCAGGATGTAGCTTCTCCACCTGCAAATCCAGAAGCTGTGATTTGGGCAATAGATGGGGCCTGGGGTTGGGGCAAGCTCTGGGTACCTGATCCTGGGCCACAACTCAGTGGAGCAACTTCAGGGCCTGAGGAAGTGACCAGTACCCAGGACGGCAGACTCCTGCTCAGTATGAAAGTTAGGGTCAAACTCATGGTTGTTTTCCCCAATTCTCCCTGTGCTCTCTGCACTCTTCACTTTCCCTGTGCTCCCACGCCTTACATGTTCCCAGTGCTTCCTGTATACCTGTACTCACAGGTGCCTTGTCATCCCCTGCTTGTGGTGACATAAATGACCTGAATGAGGAGACAAGCTTAATTCCAAAGGAGCCTCAAGGTCACCCCCAGCCAGTGTCAGCCTCAGGGCAGAGTCTTTGGGGTAGCATAAGGTTTGATCTCTGTGTATAGTAACAGTTGACCAAGAGGGAAGTGGTGGTCACACAGTGAGGGTGGAGCATGGTGCTATATAGAGGTCTGTCACAGCAGGAGGCAGGAAGCACCCCCAGGACAGTCAGAAAATTCTTAGTTGACAGCTGGTCGCCAGCCAAGAGAATGTGGCCAGGCTGGGTGGTCAGGCTGGGCCTGCTGCTGCTGCTGTGTGCCCCTGGCATCTGGGGCACTGATAGCTGCCCAGGTGAGTGGGAGTGGGTGACGAGGGGGAGAGCTGGAGGGACAGCTACAGTGGACAACAACTGCACCCCTCACTCTGGATAATCTGGAGCAGCAAAGGACGTGCCTTGAGGCAACAAGCTAGGCCTCCTGGGAGTCCCAGGGTCACCCCCAGCCTCTCCTCCCCAGGACCCTGAGAATAGGCCACACAGGAGCTACCTGAGGACCTAGGACACCATCTGGGGAACTGGACTTACAGCAGGGTCTCTTCTCACCTGCCTGACTGCACCCCACACCTGGCCCTGCAACAAACCCAAAGAACTGGGGGGTGAGGGTGGGTGCTACCCAGCCAACCCAAAGGAGCTGATGGTGCTATCTCGCTGTCTCTTTGCAGAAGTCAAGGTGCTGGAGGTGGGCAACGAAGACAAACTCACCATCCTTCGAGGCTGCCCAGGACTGCCAGGAGCCCCTGGTCCCAAGGGAGAGGCAGGGGCTGCTGGCGAGAAAGGTAGGTGGGAACACCCAATTCTGTTCTGCCAGCTGGCAGGACCTGAGCCAAGGGGATCAAACAGAGAGAGCGTCCCCCCACTAGAGCTTGGGTGGTGGGGATCCAGCCCTGAGCTCCCAGTGTCAGTCACTGACCAGCTTGGGTGCAGCTGGTGGGCAGGATCCTCCACAACAGAGTCTTTCTACAGGGAATGCTGGGGATATTCAGGAAGACACAAACGAGGGGCCCTGCATCATGTTCCAGAGGAGGGCTGAGCCAGTCTTCACCCTGGAGTCAGGACCCCTGACAGTAGCTGAACTCCAGTTCTCCCCCATCAGAAGCCAGGCACACAGCTTAAACATAAGCACAGAGCGGATCCAGAGAAACGCTGGGAAAAATCAGCCCAGGACCAAGTTCTACAGTGGGGGGGTGGGGAGGGAGAGGAGGGAGTTTTGACATGCCCAGCAGTGCCCTAGAAGTGAAAAGACAACCACAGTTAAGCCCCAGGGAAGATCTGATCCTTGGGGATCAGAACCCCAAGCAAAGCTCCAGGGGGTCAGACACCTCAGCTGAGCCCCAGGGGAGATCAAATCAGATCCTCAGCTGAGCTCAAGAATGCACCTTGGTGGGGACCGGGCGGTGGCGCTGGAGGTAAAGTGCCTGCCTGCGCTGGCCTAGGACGGTTCGATCCCCTGGTTTCCCATATGGTCCCCCAAGCCAGGAGCGACTTCTGAGCGCATAGCCAGGAGTAACCCCTGAGCGTCACTGGGTGTGGCCCAAAAACCAAAAAAAAAAAAAAAAAAAGAATGCACCTTGGTGTTTGCAGGGGAACGAGGCCCCTCTGGAGCCCCCGGGAAGGCAGGCCCTCCTGGACCCAAAGGTAAGAAAAGGGGTGCTCTGAGGATTCCAGATCAGGCCTGAGTGGAGAGGGTGGGTGATCCCAGGGGCCTGTCCCCAGAGCCCATCTCCATATGAAAACCCACATTGGTCCAGCCCAACACACAAGGCTTCTCCCTTGGAGAACCAGATGGGGGGCCGAGTCCCCCACTTGGGTCCTGACTGTGCCATGGGCCTGAGGTCCCTGAGAGTAGTAGCCTTCAGCTGACCCTCATCCTCCTGCAGGAGCCCCAGGAGAGAAGGGAGAGCCCGGGGAGGAAGGTGAGTCACAGCCAGACAGGGGTCTGCTGGATGGGAAGGGGGACGGGGGACCAGCTGGGACATCAGCTGGAGGCAGGGACAAGCATCCTGGGCTAGAGGGTGAGGAGGCCCCTTAGCACTTCATTCCTGGCTAGACCTTGAACAGAGGCCTGACTTGGCTCCCAACTGTCCTGAGTCCCACCTTCTGAAATTGCTCACACAGGGCTGAGCCGGGCTGACACATCATACCCACCAGGCCCAGAGATTATGTGTCCCCACCCATCAAGGGGACCCTCTACCCCCTCCACAGTTCCTGCTGTGGAGACTCTGGTCTGAATGGACAGAGTCTCGTGTGCTGCCTAGTCCCCTACAGCACCCCACACTTCCCACAGCCCAGTGAAGGGCCTGTCCCAGAATGGCTCTGCAAACAGCTGTCCCCTCTGCAGGGGTACTGGAGGATGTGGACCTGGATATCCACTCATAGCCTCAGTTTCCCCAGGATCTCAGCAAGGACGAGGCACACAGAGAGCCTAGCCAGAGTGTGCTAACAGGCAGGAAATGGAAGTCTAAGGGCATCCTATTGTTGGCTGGGGTATGGCCAAATGACAGTAATAGTTCCCGCTGTGTCCTCACAGGTGCCTGGAAGGCTGAGCAGTGTGACACAGGTGAGTGGGGCCACAGCATCCAGTGGCCCTAAGAGTCAGGGCCTGAGGGGTACGGCCCAGAAGTCTGTCTGTCTAGTCTAGATTTGAGATGTCAGTGGCCTGTCCTCCCACTCAGTTTGACCAGAATTCACCTCCACCTGAGTCCAGCTACCCAGTTTTAACCCTCTAGTTCACTAGTTTTCCTGATTTCCCCAGGGGTCCATGCTTGGTAAACCCCATGTCCACTATCCCTAGCATCCTGGGTCCATTCCCAGGGTCCACATCCCAGGTTCACCATTCCAAGGTCCACCTCCAGGATCCACCCAGAATTCACTCTGGGCCTCCGGTCATCTCTCCCTGTCCAGGTCCACGGAGCTGCCACCAGCTGCTGTCCAAGGGTCATGCTCTCAATGACTGGCACACCATCTTCCTGCCTGACTGCCAGCCCCTGGAGGTGCTGTGTGACATGGACACTGACGGTGGGGGCTGGACTGTGAGTAGCAGCAGAATGAGGTGGGCCTGGGCTGGACACAGAGAAGAGCATGTGGCCTCCACATCCTGCACACTGCAGGAGGCACATCCATGGCCCCAAGGCCAGGACAATCAGGAATGTGGTAAGGGGAACCTAAGATCTACCCGGGAGAGACACTAAGATACCTGATGCCCCTTGTGGCAATGGGCATCACTATCCTGTCTAATCCCATGGCCAGTGTGTCCCAATTCCTTGATCTCACATGACCCCCTGGGGTTTGGGGACCCTTGCTCTGTGCCCCCAGGTTTTTCAGCGCCGCAGTGATGGCTCTGTGAACTTCTACCGGGACTGGGAGTCCTACCGCCGCGGTTTCGGCAGTCGGCTGGGCGAATTCTGGCTAGGCAACGAGAACTTGCATGCACTCACCTCCCAGGGTAGGCATCACATCCCATCTTCTCACCAGTCACAGGGAGACTCCTGGGCTCCCGCACCCAACATGGTGCAGCTGTCCTGAGACTCTGCACCATGGTCACTACTACCCTGGTCACTGCTCAGAAGCTAGTGTTTGGATGACTTTTATCCCCATCCCCTGCCCATGATCTGCAGTGATCCCTTACTGGCCATATCTGGGGTGACCCATGACCCCCTTCCCACAGGCACCTGGGAGCTAAGAGTGGACCTGGTTGACTTTGAGGACAACCGCCAGTTTGCCCACTATGCGTCATTCAAGATAGGCAGCGAGAGTGAGCAGTATCCACTGCTGCTGGGGGACTTCGTGGGGGGCACTGCAGGTGAGAGTCACAGCCCAGAAACCAGGCAGGGGACTCCTGGCTCTGTGCCCATCCCAGGCACCCTAGAATGAGCCTGTGGACACAGAGTTTGGCAACAGAGGTTGGCTGTGACATCATTGCCTTTTGCCTACTTATGTGTGTCGGTCTAAAACTGAGGGTCAACACACCTGTGTGGTGTCTGAATTGGGGTACCCTAAAATGCTCAACTCTCACTGCATCCACAGTCAGATGGGATCTGCACTCCATTCTGCAGATGGAGATGCTGAGCAGGTCTGTCTGAATTGAGCTCAGACAAATGTGGGGTTGTCCAGTCCTGGGGCCCTGGATATTCCTGAGCCTCTGTGTTGCCCTTCAATAGCTGTTTTCCCTGGTTCTCTGCACAATGGGGTACAGGTCAGAGGTGACCAGCTGGTGGGGAAATTGGCAAGTAGTCTCAGGAACTCCCATCTCTCTTCAGGTGACTCCCTCAGTTCACACAAGGATCAGAAATTCTCCACCAAAGACAGAGACAATGATAGCAAAGGCTCTCAGTGCGCCATAACGTACCAAGGCGCCTGGTGGTACTACAACTGCCATGTGTCCAACCTCAATGGCCGCTACCTGGGCGGCAACCATAGCAGCTACGCCAATGGCATCAACTGGAAGTCTGGGAAAGGCTACAACTACAGCTATAGGATATCAGAGATGAAGCTGCGGCCTGTCTAGTGACTGTGCAGCCCATGGTGTCTCCAATGATGCCCCAATCCATCTAGGGGACCTGATCACTCCTCACCCTGCCCCAGTCTAGGATGATGCCGTGACCTGTCATCGGGACCCACAGCCTGACAACCCAGAGCATCTTCCTATTGTATCTCAGTGGGAGTGCTGTCCCTTATTTTCACCACCTGCATCCTGACAATCCCTGCTTGTCAAAGTCCCCCTGGTTCCCCGTGACTCCCCAAGCTCTGCCTTTAACCTCACTCATGTTATAAAAGTGTTTGCTGACTGATGTGTCTGTTCTAATGGTGTAGCTGGGTATGTGGGTGTCCCAAAATGATGAGAACTCTCTGTCAGCCTTCTAGGAAGCCCCAGTGTCTGGTAACAGAAACCCAGCACAGTGCTGGGTTTTGATAAATCCTTGCAACTTGTCAGATTGCATGACTGGACAATGATAAGCTCAATGGCATAATGGGAATGTGATGCATGGGTTGGGGTCTACCCCCAGCATCCCACAGACCTGGTCCGCCTCTGTGGTCCTCATGCAGGTGGAAGGACATTATACTTAAGGCCCCTGGCCACAAACAGAGCTCCCTTGTGACTGTGATGGGGTGAGAACAGTCCTCTCCAGGCTGTAATGGGAGGAATTGGGACTCACCCTGTTTCTCCTGGAGCCCCTTTTTCTACTTAGGTTCTGTTTGCTACAGTCCCTCCTGACACCTTCCCTGATGCCCCCCTCCCCCCTCACTTTCTCCCAGCCAGAAATTTCACGCAGTTGCACTGTCTCGGATTTATCTACTTTAATCAGGGGTCTTTCTCAGTAGAAACGGCAAAGCAGAAACCCCAAAGCCTCAGAAAATACCCAGAGCCTGGCTAGCCTGTGACTTGGGGTCCAAAGCCAATTCACTTGAATGCAGGCAAGTTCAAGGTTAGGCTTGTATTTGGGTGGCCTATCCTTTCCCCTAGAAGCACCCACCAGTCCTGTCCTAACTCATTGTCCTGAATCCTGGGGAGCCAGGCATGAACACCCCAGTCTGGAGTACACCCCTTCGTCCATCTGCATCCAAGGGAGCAGCTGGCTTCATGTGGAAGGAGTGGGATCGGGACAAACTTATTCTTAGAGCCCCACTTTGTTTAAAAAAAATTTTTTTTTTGGTTTTTGGGCCACACCCGGCAGTGCTCAGGGGTTACTCCTGGCTGTCTGCTCAGAAATAGCTCCTGGCAGGCACGGGGGACCATATGGGACACCGTGATCCGAACCAATCACCTTAGGTCCTGAATAGGCTGCTTGCAAGGCAAACGCAGCTTCGCTATCTCTCCAGCCCCCCACTTTGTTTAAATTTAAATGTCGCCTTTTATAGTTTGACAGCTCTGTCCTGGGGTCCTATGGTGCAGGTGGGCTTGCGTGTGTGCATTTGTGTGTATATGTAGGGGGAAGGGCAAGGGTAGAAAAATTTCTTTTTTTGGGGGGGGTGTCACACCCAGCAGCACTCAGGGGTTAGTCCTGGCTCTATGCTCAGAAATCACTCCTGGCAGGCTCAGGGAACCATATGGGATGCGTGGATTTGAACCACTGACCTGCATGAAAGGCAAATGCCTTACCTCTATGCTATCTCTTCGGCTCCATTTCTAACACAGATATTTGGATAGAGTTTTAGCACAGGCTCCTATATGGGGGGACTGGGGACTAGGGAAGAGTTTAATTCATCTCTTGGGGTATAGGGATGCTTCACATATTCCTGGAGCCGCCCCCTGAATCACATGCCCCCATCCCTATTTCCCTGGAGCAGGAGCTTTTCTGGATGCTCTGAGGGTCCCCACTGGTCAGGTCTAAGCAGCACAGTGCCCTCCTGCTCCCACCCAGGTTGGCAGAGCCAACCCTGAGACATCCCACCCAACCCTACCCTCAGTGCTCTCAAAAAACCCAAACTTGCAAACCCAGATTCAGGAAGGAAAGAGCCCAGCTCAGCATGTGCTTTTGCCCCACTTCCTCTGTCAAAGGGAGCCAGAACCCACTCAGCAATTTGAAAGTTCAAGAACCCTGATGTGACCCCCTGCGGGAAGTGCAGAGTCAAGATTGATCTGCCTGTCATTTCCCATGAAGGGGCAAAGGGCATGAAGAGGGCAAAGGGAAGAGTTTGAGGCCTCGTGGGCTCCAGTCCCAAGAAAGTGGGTGCCAGGCCTGAGTGGTCTCTTGCTGGCCAGAACAGGGCAGGATGTGGGGGATAGGGGGACTCACCCCCAAAAGTTCAGTTCCCTATGCCCCCCTCTATTGTCCTGGCACTGGACAAGGAAGTGTCTCCCATGGAGAGCCTGAGGGAACTGGCCGTAGACAGTATTTTGGCAGGAGAGGATGGGAGGGGAGGGCTGTGTGTTAGAACCAGATTTTAGAACCAGCAACCGTACCACAAAACCCTGGCAGTTAAAATCCCTCCTCTTCCTTCTTTAGCCCAAGTTTGCTCCATTTTTATTTTTTGGGGAGATGGGGTTGAGTCAACCTGGTGATACTCTGGACTGAGTCCTGGTCCCTGGTGTCATCTCTTCACCCCTTTTGTGGGAGGACTTTGGTGGGGAGCACCTTAATGTGGAGTTCTTTGTGGGGAACTGGCCTTTCTCTGCTTTTAGAGAACTGGTGTGGTTAGACAGGACATCCCAGCTATGAGCATAGCTCTGAAGACCCCTGTGCCTGCCTCTCACCCTATTCAGCACCCCCACACCTCCTTACTCACATGCCTTGCACACTCCCTGAAGGACCGACTCCCTGGGCCTCCAACACCAAGGGAAAGAGGGAAAGGCCAGGTCTGAGCACACTCAGTGCTGTCATGAAGGGAACCCCAGCAGACATTCTTCCTTTCTTCATTTGATTTCTTCTTCTTTGGGGGAGCCACCCAATGTATCCCAGGGATTACTTCTGGGTCTATGCTCAGAAGTTGCTCCTGGCAGGCATGGGGGACCATATCGGATGCTGGGATTTGAACCACTGTCAGTCCTGGGTCGGCCGCATGCAAAGCAAACACCCTACCACTGTGAGATAAATCTCTCTGACCCCCATTTGATTTGATCTTATTTTACTTTAAGAGACTCCTCAACAAGTGCTCAGGGGACTTGGAACCATATACTGTGCTACTCGCCCAGCCTGAAATGCACTCAGTGCTTAGGCCCATGCGGGTACTGGGATTGAAATTGGGGTCCCACTTCTGGCCTGGCACATGGGCTCTCCTAGCCCTGGCCCTGTGGCCTAGAGAAATCGAGAGATAGGAGCAGGGTGAGGTTGTCCTGGGTAGAGGTCAGTGTGGAAGGATAGAGGGGACTAGAAGGACGACAATGGATCTGGAGGTTTGGGGGCACATGAGTGAGAAACGAAGCAAAACACTCTCTCTGGGAGAGGCAGAATCTTTGCTGAAGACTGGAGCACATGTAGATCATTGCCTCTGGAGAAAGGAACAAAATTTCCAGCTCAAGATTGCTGAGGCATCCCCCAACCCGACACAGCCAGGCGATGCATCTGTTGGGGGTGGGGTCCGGGTTCTGGAAAGCACCTCATAGCTGGGCATGTGGATAATGGCCTGTCTGGGATGATTCCTGGAGAACCACCAGGGTAAGGCAAGTCCCTGGGATGTGGGGACAAGATAGACCGGCCTCCCACCTCCCAGCTCAGCAAGAGATGGTTTTGGGGCTACACCAATTCACTCTGAACCCTAAAAAAGGGCTGCTGGGGGCCCTGGTACCCTGACCTGCACCTCTTATTGTGGTTCTCATAGAGCAGGGAGGCCCTGTTGAGTCAGCTGTCGCCCCTCGAGAAGGGGGAGAGTACTGGGTTAGGGACACTTCTCCTGACCCTACATACTAGGTTTATTTTTGACACAAGTGTAGGACCCCATTAGGAAGGGGGTCTGGAAGAGATCGCACCCTTGGGGCCTGCCACCTGCACAGACGCACACCATCAGAGTAGACACACTAGGATGCAAACATTTTTATAACATGGGGTAAAAGGCAGAACTTGGGGGAGACATGGGGAGTGAGGGGGGTTTGACATGCAGGAAGGTCAGAGGTGATGGGACTGAGGGAACAGTACTCCCCACTGGGATGTGAGAGAAAGAGGCTTAAATCCAACATCATTTTTTTTTTGTATTTTAGAAATTTTTATTTATTTTTATTTATTTATTTATTTATTTATTTTTTGTTTGTTTTTTGGGCCACACCCGGCAGTGCTCAGGGGTTACTCCTAGCTGTCTGTTCAGAAATAGCTCCTGGCAGGCACGGGAACACCGGGATTCGAACCAACCACCTTTGGTCCTGGATCAGCCACTTGCAAGGCAAACGCCACTGTGCTATCTCTCTGGGCCCTTTTATTTTTTTTAATATATTTTATTTAAACATCTTGATTACATACATGATTGTGTTTGGATTTCAGTCATGTAAAGAACACCACCCATCACCAGTGCAATGTTCCCATCACCATTGTCTCACATCTCCCTCCGCCAACATCATTTTTGACTGGGTACAGTGGGGTGATATCAAGCACCAAGACAGGAAAGGGCATCATTGGACATATAGGGCTGCATAACCCCTAAACAGGTCGTAGCTTCATCTCCACTATCTTATAGCTGTAGTTGTAGCCCTTCCCCGTACTCCAGTTGATGCCGTTGGCATAGCTGCCATGGTTGCCGCCCAGGTAGCGGCCATTGAGGTTGGATACATGGCACTCCTCGTACCACCAGGCACCTTGGTATGTTACAGCACAGTTGGCGCTGTAGTTATCATTGTCTCTGTCTTTGGTGGAGAATTTATGGCCCTTGTGTGCACTGAGGGAGTCACCTGCAGAGAGATGGGGATTTCTTGCAGGTTTCCCCCCCAAGCCGGTCACCTCTGACCTATCCTCAATTGTACAGATATGGCCTTGAGAGTCAGGAAGGACAGCATTGAGGGAAAACACAGGCTCGGGCCCTATCCAAGGCTCCAGGACTGCAGGACCCACATCTGTCCTGAGGCCCCTCCTCAGTACTCAGCTCAGATAGGCCTGCCCAGTGTGCCCATTTACAGAATGGGGTGCAGATCTCCTTCTGACCATGGTGGAAGTAAGAGCAGGGCATTTCCGGGCACCCCGATTCAAACACTATAATCAGCACTGGGAGTTCCAGACCCTAAATTTTGGGTCAACACGCAAAAGCGGGCCATGGACAATGATGTCACAGTCAACCTCTGAGACCAGGTATCCACAGGGTCATTCTGGGTGACATCAGGGGTGAGCTGTGAGTCCAGAGAAATGTGGCTTTCAGTGCCTACTGAGGGCACCTCAGGGCTATCACCCCGCTACTCAGATGGGCCACAACCTCTGCTGGGCAAGAAACCTTCCAGGTGCATGACTCGCTAGTTCCCTTTCAGGATAGAGGGAGAAGTACACCTGGAGTAGACTGGCAGGGCAAAAGGGCCAGGAGCCCCCTGCCTGGTTTCTGGGCTGTGGTTCTTACCTGCTGTGCCCCTCACGAAGTCCCCCAGCAGCAGCGGATACTGCTCACTCTCGCTGCCTATCTTGAATGACGCATAGTGGGCAAACTGGTGGTTGCCCTCAAAATCCACTAGGTCCACTCGTAGCTCCCAGGTGCCTGTGGGGGGGGGGTCAAGGATCACCCCAGATCTGGCCTGTAAGGGATCACTGCAGATCATGGGCAGGGGATGGGGACAAAAGTCACCCAAACACCAGCTTCTGGGCTATGACCAGGGTAGGTAATAGGACGTGGTGATGCTGAGTCTCAGGACAGCTGCACCATGTTGGGTGCAGGAGCCTCTGAGCCTTCCCTTTGCCTGGGGAGAAGATGGGGTGTGATGCCAACCCTGGGAGGTGAGTGCATGCAAGTTCTCATTGCCCAGCCAGAATTCTCCCAGTCGGCTGCCAAAGCCACGGCGGTAGGACTCCCAGTCCCGGTAGAAGTCCATGGAGCCATCACTGCGGCGCTGGAAAACCTAGGGGCAAAGAGAAGGGTTCTGAACCCCAGGAGCCACAGGAGATCAGGGGATTGGGAGAAACTGGGCGTGGGGTCAGACAACACCCATGGCCACGAGGGTGGGGGCAGCAGGCCTCTCAGTGCCTTTCCCATGTGAGTCTTGGCTCCCCCTACCACATTTCTGATTATCCTGGCCTTGAGGCCAGGGATGTGGTTCCTACAGTGAGCAGAACTTGGAGGCCATGCACCCTTCCCTGTGTCCAGCCCAGGCCCACCTCATCCTGCTGCTACTCACGGTCCAGCCTCCGCCGTCTGTGTCCATGTCACATAGCACCTCCACACGCTGGCAGTCAGGAAGGAAGATGGTGTGCCAGCCGTTGAGAGCATGGCCCTGGGACAGCAGCTGGTGGCAACTCCGTGGGCCTGACAGGGAAGGATGGCAAGGGCATAGGGAGTGCAGGGTGGATTCTGAGTGAATCCTGGGGATAGACCTTGGAGAAGCCTAGGAAGACCTTGGGATGGTGGACCTGGGGTGTAGACCCTGGGAGTGAACCCTGGATGCTAGGGATGGTGGGTGTACCTGGGGTGTACCAAGGATGCACCCCTGAGGGTACCCTAGGAAAGTGAACTCAGGTTGAATCTGAATAGGATACCTTGTGCAGCTGGACTCAGGTGGGAGTGACCTCTGGCCAGTCCCATTGGGAGGACAGGTCACTGGCATCTCTAATCTAGACCAGACAGGCAGACTGACAGACTCCAGATCCCTACCCCTCAGGCCCTGACACTTAGGGCCACTGGTTGTTGTGGCCTCACCTACCTGTGTCACACTGCTCAGCATCCCCGGAATCTCCTGTGGGGGACACAGCAGGCAGGCACTGTTACTGTCATTAGGCCTCCCCTCAGCAACAGCAGGGTGCCTCAGATTTCCGTGCCCTCCCCCTAGCACCCTCTGGCCAGGCTCTCTGTGTGCCTTGACCTTACTGGGTTCCACGGAAACTGAGGCTCTGAGTGAGTGTCCAGGCCCACATCCTCCAGTACCCCCGCAGAGGGGACAGTTGTTCACAGGGCCTATCTAGGACAGGCCCTTCACTGCGACTGTGCGGGGGCTGTAGGGGTCTGGGAAGCACATGGGACTTTGTCCATTCAGATCGGAGTCCCCACAGTAGGAACTTTCCCGGTTTCCCGGTCTGGAGAGAGACAGGGGGTCCTCTTGATGGGTGGGGACATGTCATCTCTGGGCATGGTGGGTGTGATGTGTCAGCCAGGCTCAGCCCTGCATGAGCTCCTGCTTCCAGAAACACATTCAGAAGGTGGGACTCAGCATAGTTGGGGATGAGTTGGGCCTCTTTTCAGGGTCTAGACAGAAGTGCTAAGGGGTCTCCTCACCCTCTAGGCCAGGATGCTTGTCCCTGCCCCCAGTTAATGTCCCAGCTGGTCCCCATTACCCTCCCCATACAGCCAGCCCCTGTCTGGCTATGACTCACCTTTCTCCCCAGGTTCTCCCTTTTCTCCTGGGGGTCCTGCAGGAGGAAAAGGGTCAGCTGAAGGCTGCTGTGCTCAGGGACCGCAGGCCCATGGTGCAAACAGGACCCAAGTGTGGGGACACGGCCCCATGTGGTTCTCCAAGGAAGAAGCCCTGTGTGCTGGGCTGGGCTGGACTGACTGACTGATATGGGTCCTCACAAAAGGGTGGGCTCTGGGGAGAGGTCCCTGGGATCCCCACTCCCCTCTATCCACCTAATCTGGGGCCCTCATAGTACCCCTTTTCTTACCTTTGGGTCCAGGAGGTCCTGCTTTCCCGGGAGCTCCAGCGGGGCCTCGCTCCCCTGCAAACACCAAGGTGCATTCTTGAGCTCAGCTGGAGTCTGATCTGACCTCCCCTGGGGTGTCTGATACCCCTTGTCACCTGGCTGGAGGTGTCTGACTTCCCTTGGGATCAACTGAGGTGTCTGACCCCCTGGAGCTTTGCTGGAGTTTCTGATCCCCTAGGGTGTTATTCTTCCCTGGTGCTTGGCTGTGATTGACTTTTTGGCGCTCTGTTGTGTGTTTAACCCCCTCTTTCCCTGAGGCTGGGTCCTAGACTTATTTTTCCCAGGGCTTCTCCAGATCTGCTGTGTGCTTGTGCTTATGCTGCTGGGTACTGGTATCTGGTGGGGGAGGACTGAAATCCAGCTACTGCCAGGGGTCCTGACTTCAGGGTGCAGTCCAGGGTTCAGCCCTCCTCCGGAACATGGAGCAGGGCCCTCATATCCTGGGCTCCCTTCTGGTTCTTCCTGAATACCCCAGAACTTCCTGTGGGGAGACTCAGATGTGAAAGATCCGTCCCCCATCTGCACCCAAGCTGGTCAATGACTGGCACTGGGAGCTCAGGGATGGATTCCCCAACCACTCCAGCTCTGGCGAGGTGTGGGGGACGACACACACCCTCTCTGTTTGATCCCCTTGGCCTCAGGTCCTGGCAGCAGGCAGAGCAGAAGAATTGGGTGGTCCCACCTACCTCTCTCTCCAGCAGCCCCTGCTTCTCCCTTGGGTCCAGGGGCTCCTGGCAGTCCTGGGCAGCCTCGAAGGATGGAGAGTTTGTCTTCACTGCCCACCCCCAGCACCTTGACCTCTGCAGAAAGACAGTGAGATAGTGCCTTCAGACCCCTCTTGGCCTGCTGGTCAGTAACCTGTCTTCAGCCCCAGTTCCTTGGGTCTGCTGGAGAGCTGGGGATAGAGTTCAACCAGGCAGGTGAGAGCAGACCCTGCTCTAAGCCCAGTTTTCCAGATGATGTCCTGGGTCCTCAGGTAGCTCCTGTGGGGTCTGTTCTCAGGATCCTGAGGAGGAGAGGCTGGAGGTGACTTGAGACTCTCAGGGGACCTAGCTTGTTGTCTCAAAGCATATCCTTTGCTGCTCCAGGTTATCCGGAATGAGGGGTGCAGGAGCTGTCCACAGTAGCTGTCCCTCTTGCCCTTCCCCTCATCATCTGCCCAGCTCACCTGGACAATTATCAGTGCCCAAAATGCCAGGGACAAACAGCAGCATAAAACTCAGGCCGACCATCCTGCCCAGCCACATCCCCTTGGCTGGCTACCAGCTGATGTTCCAGGATCTTCTGGCTCTGAATTGGGGGGTGCTTTCAGCCTGCTGCAGGACCAGCCCTCTATATAGTACTGTGCTCCACCCTCACTGTGTGAGCCCCACCTCCCTCTTGGTCACCTGTTGCTATACACAGATGTTGCTATAGAAAGAGATGAAACCCTGCACTACCAAAAACAAAGACTCTGTCTGCCCTAGTTTCCTCTTCCCCTCACCCAGGGGTTTAAGACACAAAGACCCATTTAGGCTTATCATGAAGAAGCCACTTCTGACTGTCAAAGATGTCTGCCTCTCCTCCCAGATGAATTAAACCTGGTCAATAAAGATGGCAGAAGGGGCCCTCTGGAGTGATAGCACAGTGGTAGGGCATTTGCCCTGCATGGGGCTGTCCCGGAAGGAACCTGGCTCGATTCTTGGCACCCATATGGTCCCCCCAGCTTGCCAGGGGTGATTTCTGAATCCAGATCAAGGAGTAACCATTCTGAGCATTTCTGGGTGTGGCCCAACAGCCAATCAATAAAGAACTAAATAAAGTTTAAATATATATGTAATACATACATATATATGCACATATATAATATATATATATACACATACGGCAGAGGATGTTAGTTTGGTGTGCTTTCAGTTCAAGGCTGGGAGCCCCCACTTCCATACCTTTTCTATTAAGGCCTTCTTGATTTATTCATTCTCAAGGCAACACTGCTTCAGACCCATTCTCCCATGGTAGGATTTTTGAAAGTAACCACAGCCACCTTTCCTTCCTCAGGAAGACCCCAAGGTCAGAATCTGGATCCTTTGACTCTTCCAGATGATTGCATGTCAGTGACCGGTGCCAAATGGATAGTACAGTCCTTGGGACACTTGCCTCGCATGTGGGCAATCTGGGTTCAATATCTGGCATCACATAGGATTTCCAAAAGTGGAAGCCCTGAGCACCTCCACAAAAGAAAAAAAGATCCAAGAGACTTGATGCAAATATAAGAAGTGATTTTTGGGGCCGGTGAGATGGCGCTAGGTGTAAGGTGTCTACCTCGCAAGCGCTAGCCAAGAAAGGACCGCGGTTCGATCCCCCGGCACCCCATATGGTCCCCCCAAGCCTGGGGCGATTTCTGAGTGCATAGCCAGGAGTAACCCCTGAGCGTCAAAAGGGTGTGGCCTAAGAACAAAAATAAATAAATAAGTAAATAAATAAATAAAAAGAGGTGGCTGGCATCCGGAGTCAGGCCCCCTCCACATCTGCCATGTTCTCAGGGGTCCTGATGGGGGGGTTGGAGATTTTCCCAGTGTGGTAATTACTTCCTGTCCCATACCTCCTTCTCTTTAGGACAGCACAGTCTGTGGGTAGCTGTAAGAGGATCCACACGGGGCTTCAAGGCAAGAGAGCTGTTGTGTGTGTGGGGCAAATCAGCCTCAGGGAGTGGGTACCTGGCGCCTAGTCATTTGCCTTGCTGGGGGTCACTTGGGAGAATGAGGTGGGGTCAGAACCTGGAAGGACCTCAGGAATGAATACAGCCCAACTTGGCCATGGGGGCCATTGGGGCCTTGGGGTGTACAGCCGGAACGGAGTGGAGCCAGCAGGGCCTAGACTGAACATGAAGAACTGGGCAGCGAGGCCAGCAGACAGCCAGCAGAACCAGGGTTTGAGTATTTGGTGTGGATCAGGGGGTTGGCCCATGTCCAGGGAGGTAAGAGCAGCTCAGGGGAGAGTCTGTACTGGGTCCAAGGTGGGTGGGAGGAGCTGTTTCTGACCACTGCCCAAAAGACCTGTCCCTGTCTCTGTCCCCTCTCACCCCCTTTCAGTTCCTATTTCCACCCCTTATGTGACCCCAGCTACCAGAACCTCCTCTGCAATGCCCCCCAATAACCACACCCCTGCATCTGGTTCTGACTTCTGCCTGACCCCATCACCTGGTGCTGGGGCAGCTGAGGGTCAGTGCAGGGTCGAGGGCTTGGAGAGGCTCTTCCTGCCCAAGAGTCAGCCATGCTGAGCCGGCACAACGATTTCCTGGGATTTATGGGGCCCAGCGCTCCAATTACACAGTGTGGAGTGGGCGTATTTAGAGCAGGCTGCAGCCTGGCAGCCAGGATACCCTCTTACCCAGGAGCGCTAAACAACCATTAGGAGCCAGCAATGGCCCCGTGGTACATGCAAAACTGCAGAACAGGGGATTTAAGGGGCGGTTCCTTGAGTCCCCTGGCCAGCCAGCGCTCACACATGCCTCAGACTACAAGGGGGCTCGGCAGGCAGGGCAGAGTCCTGGGCCCTCATTACCATTCACACGCATGCCAGGGGCAGCCTCTCCTGCTGCCACCGACCTGTGGGGGCACCTTTTCCCCGCTGTGAACTCCCATTAGGGGGCTGGGCACTGACCTTCCCATTTTGCCAGGCTCGGGAGAGCTGAGTTCCCTCAAGTCCCCCAGGACCATCTCTGTGTCCGGTCCATCAGCAATATCTCCCCATACATGCACATATATGCAACCACCCAGTCATGCATACCACACACATGTACAGGCATGCATATTCCACTCATATCATCAGCAGTTGTCACAGTCACTGCATTGAGATGTGCTATAACCTGCCTCAATATTATATTGCTAAAGCAGCAGCCTCGTGGTTAAAGCTACAAGCTTCAAGATTCTCTGTGCTTCATGAAGTTCTGGCTGAACAACAGGACCTTTCTGGAAAGAGAATATGACTATGTTGGGACCGCCGAGCAATAGCACAGCCCGGAGGGTGTTTGCCTTGTATGCGGCTGACTTTGGGTTTGGTCCCCAGCTTCCCATAGCTACCCGAGCCTGCCACGAGTGATTTCTGAGTGTAGAGCCAGGAGTAATGCCTGAGCACCACCAAGTATGGCCCTCAAAAAAAGAGAGAGGGGAAAGAAAAAAAAGGAGAAAGAAAGAGAGAAAGAAAGAAACTAAGGAAAGAAAGAGGAAAAGAAAAAGAAAAAAAGAAAGAAAGAAAGAAGGAAGGAAGGAAGGAAGGAAAGAGGAAAAAGAAAGAAAACAGAAAGAATGAATGAAAGAGAAGAAAAAAGAAAGAAGAAAGAACGAAAGAAAGAAACTAAGGAAAGAAAGAGGAAAAGAAAAAGAAAGAAAGAAAGAAGGAAAGAAAGGAAAAAGAAAGAAAATAGAGAAAGAAAGAATGAAAGAAAGAAGAAAAAGAAGAAGAAATAAGAAAGAAAGAAAGAAAGAAAGAAAAAAAGAAAGAAAGAAAAAAGAAAGAAAGGAGAAAGAAATATAACTACAGATACCTGGCTATCTGGCTCTGTACTATGGGGTCACCCTAGAGGGCATGGGAGAACCAAATAGGATGCTGGAGATCCAACCAGGATCAGTGTATGCAAGGAAAACACTATTCCCACTGGGCTATCAATCAGCCCCCTAAGATGTTTGTATAAACTATAGACAATGCAGTGCACAGTGCATCGTGCTACATGTCGCTCTGGAATGTCGCTTTAGAATAGAAATACCCCCACAGTTTAAAACAATTGGTCAAATGGATTAAGAGACCCAAGGCCCATTGCGATTACATAAACTGTCCTACCCCCTTCTGTGTCCAGCTGTCTTGCTGAGTCAGGGTGAACTTGTTATGAGTCAGGCATACCAATACATTACGGGCTGGAGCCAGCACAGTGGGGAGGGTGCTGGCCTGGCATGTAGCCAATCCAGGCTCAATCTCCAGCATCCCATAGGGTCTCCTGAGCCCACCAGGAGTGATTCCTGAGTGCAGAGCCAGGAGTAACCCCTGAGCAATGCCAGGTGTGGCCCCAAAACATCCAAAAAATGGACACAATACAAACACATTCATATACATATATGTGCAACACACCATTCACATCCTTCACACACAGCACACACTACATGTACACACACATCACACAGGAATTCTCTGGCCCCATAGGTGGAAAAACTCTAGTCCAGAAACAGCAACCAAGTGTGACTCTGTTGTTGTATTTGGTCCCCACACTCCTGGTGGTACTCAGGGCTTATTCCAACTCTGAGCACAGGGACCAGTCCTCATGGCCTTGGGGAACTTTATGTGGTGCTAGGGATTGAAAGCGAGGCACAAGCTCACTGGAACGAGGACATAGAGGAGGGAGACAGCACCTGCTCTCACACACCATCTGTGCTCACTGAACCTCAAGTCACCCTGGGTGCTTACAGCTGAGCCTTTTGGGGAGAAGGAAGGAGGGACGGAAGCAGTCAAGAAGATTCCTTGCAGGGACCCTGTAGCCCATCTAGGGTTGCAGTCCCAATACCCTTGGGAGTCCAGGGGCATCTCTGGGAAGAGGGGACCCACAAGGCACTGACTCCCCAACCCACTCACAGCACAGCCGTCAACCAGCGCATGGATGTAGGGGCTATTGTCGTAGGAGATCTCCTCGTCGTTGGAGCCCAGTACACAGATGGCCTTGTCATAGCTGCCTGTGGCTGTGTCCTGTCAGACCACTGACTGGTAGCAGTTGTAGGTGATATTCTGGCATGCAGACGCACTCAACAGCCGCAGGAACGTCATCTATACCACACCCACTGGGATGCCCTTGGCATCCACGTATGAGAGCTGTGGGCATGCAGGTGCTCAGCATGGCCCAGCAGGGACACTCCTTGGCACCTCCAACAATGAGAGTCCATATCCCCCCTACCTGGCAGGAACCTCCAACTCAGGGGAGTTGGCATTGGGAACCAGGCTCACATCCTTCAAGGACCCCAGGAATCCACCTGTTCTGCTCGTTCTGCTGGCCCTCCCCCTGCCTCCAGGAAGTCTCTCTGGATCCAAACCCCTTCTTCCAGGGAGCCTGCCTGAATCTATACCCCCTCCTCCAGGATGTCTATCAGGCTCCATGTCTGGCTTCCCAACCAGGCCACCAGTCCCTGCAGACCAGCGCTGCCCTGGCACCTGTCTGGCATCCTTCCCTAAAATGTGCACACTGAGGATGGTGCAGAGCATGAGGGGAGAATGAGGGGTTCCAATGCCTCACAGCACAGGTGCTCGAACCAGTGGCCCTGAATGAAGCAGGGGCCCTGTGAGTGGAACCCAGGAGCTGTGCTTCGGGTCAGTTATATGTGGCTGGGGTCTCACATTACAGTGGGCACAGTCTGGCCAGGGGACAGGGAGACAGGGAGAGGACTTAGCACAGGAGCCAACAGGGCAGGGGTGTCGGTCTATGGGGGTGAGGGGTGCTGGGGGGTGGGCAGCACCGCATGGCTGGCAACCTCAGGATGGATCTTGAGTGCCTGGGACCCTGGGGGATTATGAGCACTACTGTGGTACCCTGTTTCTTGTGCCATTCTCCTTCCCCAGAGACCCAGCTGACCATGTTCACCATCCCCCCTGGTAACCCTGCTTGGGCCTGATTCAGCCACCCCTACTGTGCTGTGTCCTAGACATCCCAGACTCAAACACAGCCCACACCGAACCCAAGCCCCACACAGTACTGAACCCCACTCTGGAGACCATACCTGTTGTATAACTTTTTTTGCCTTATCACCCCTCCTGGATCTTCCAGGTGGGGGTGATTAAGGAGATAATAAAAGAGTTTGAGGGGAGGCAGGAGGAAGTCATTTTGACAGAACAGATTGTGAGGTGGAGGAGCTTGGTATTCTGTCAAAAGGCTTTCTTGCCAAACCTTTACACCCCTGATTCACGAACAGAATTGTTTTTATTGTGGGGGATTGGTCGCTGGAGTCTCTTTGGAGAAGAGAACCTAGGAGGGATGTTTACAATTGGGAATATTTCACATTGGAAATTATTTCTGGGCTCTGAGACCTCCAGCAAGGGGTTCAACCTCCCCCCACACATACCCACAAGTTCCACTGTTGGCTGCTCCTCGGACTGTGACTGACTTGGGAGGCATGCAGGGTGTGTGTGTGGGGGACCCGGACACAGAAGGACCTGAACCCCATACTGAGCCCTGCCTGTCATTCAAAGTCCCTTGTGTTGATCTCCAGGGGTGCAACTTATCTCTATAGGGACCTGGGAACTATTCCTGGCTCTGCTCCAGGGTCACTAGCTGCTGGCTCTGAAACCAATACCTGCAGGACCAAAGCTGTGTTGGCAGCGCTCAGGCAATTGATTTGACTCCAGTCCCTCAGGCTCTCCTGTGACTCCTGTCAAAAAGCACCTTAAAGTTTCCAGCCTTCCCATAGACCAACCGCAAGCAAAGAACATTCTAGACCAGTTCATAGTGGCCTGCACCAGCCCCACCATCCAGTGGAACCAGAATAGGCAAGTTCTTTGGGTTGGAGACCAAAAATGGAATCCTGGGACTATTTCTCCAGAGAAGGGTCTGGGTGGCCACATCTCTCCAACCTCCACACCCCATCTACACACCATTTCCTTTGCCCTTTCTCCGAATCAGGTCCTTCTGTGTGTTGGTCATTATTGTGGAGAGCACAGAGGGGTATGAGAGTTCAGACACAGCGAAACATACAGGGGTGCCTGGGTTGAGGTGCGCGTGGCAAAGCAGTGGCATGTGGATGGGAGTGTGGGGGACTGCAGCAGCCGTGAATACTCAAGCAGAGGGACAGACATCCCAAGACGTAAGTCCAGGTGAACTAGGTCTCCCCACTCCTCCTGGCACACAGGGAAAACAACCCATATGTTCAGGGACAGGATCTGGGGGCACAATGCGCACAGGCATTCTCTCGTCTGATTATGAGATGGGGGAAACAGGGGGAGCCTGGCTAGAGGTTCCACACCTGAGCCTGAGGGGGTCCTGAGCAGAGAACACCCACTCTTCAGCCCTCCACTCCTGGTGGCACCAGGGGCTCTGGACAGCCTGGGAAAGGGAAAGCCGGGCCTCGCCAGCAGATAGAAGTTCGGGGGGTGCAGGGCTGGTCCATGCAGAGCGGAGCAGCCAATGCCTCTTACCAGGGCCCCACGCTTGAACTGACTATACCAGGTGGATGGGCGCTCTTTGGGACAGCGCGCCAGCTTACTCTGGAAGATAGGAAAGGGCCGTGAATTTGGCCGCCTTACCATTTTCCCACGCTTGAACTCATTGAACCAGGAACCTGGGGTTTCTTTGGGCCAAGAAGTGATTCTGGCCTGGGAGGGCGGGAACGGAGCGGAGGCAGCAGGGAGATACACACACACACACACACACACACACACACACACACACACACACACACACAGAAAGAGCAGGGTCACTGCCTGCCCTACCAGACCACTCTGTC
>PVKC010007501.1:0-29402 GCA_004027635.1 Crocidura indochinensis
CCCCCCCCCAAAAAAAAAGAACTGAAATTCATAATCTGTGACTATTCTAGATTTTAACAGCCAAGAGGCATTGCCATAGGAATCTATAGAACAAACTTTGGCAAATTAGTCCTACCATTAGCTTCCCTCTGTATTGATCTTGTTACAGTTTTCTGTCCCTGGAAGCTCAGACTCATCACTTTTTTTAAAAAGTTTCTCTAAATGTCACTAAATATGCTATTCTTCAGTTTGATGCTCCTCTTGTGCTAAGGAGTTACAAGTCTAACCGCTCATGTCTCCTTTGACTTAGCTTCTCTGAACTCACTCATGGACTTCTCCCATACATTTATTAATAAATTATTTTTTTTGACTTTGGGGCCATACCCAGTGGTGTTCAGGGATTACTCTTGGCTCTAGCTTGGAAGACCATATGTTATATTAGAGAGTGAACCCAGGTTGGCAAAGCAAGTGTCCTACCTGCTCTAACATTGCTCTGGCACTGTGAACTTCTATTTTTTCTTACCAGCATGTCTTTCGTCAATATAACTAGTAGGATTCCAGTTTTAAAGAACCCCAGAAAGGTAGAGAGAAAATAACTTTCTCTCTTATATGCTAATGGAAAGAGAGAAGAGCTATTGAATTTTTACCTTTATACAGACTTAAAAAAAAAAAACCAAAATGATACTGTTACACAAAGACAAAAATCTAGCAGACCTATGCATGAGAAAATGAACCTCCCTGCCTGGTAATAAATCAAATCAGAGTTTTAGGGAAGGAAACTTAGGAGAAAATGGTTGCAGAATAGATAGTGTGTGTGGAACAAGTCCTAAAGAAGAAGCACGAATATTTAGGAATTAGTTTAATAGGTTTAATATCATAAATTAATGGGATAAAAGGTCATTTAATAGGGGCTGGAGAAATAGCACAGTGGTAAGACCTCTGCCTTGCACATGGCCAACATAGGATGAACCCTGGTTCAAATCCCAGCACCCTATACAGTCCCCCGAGCCTGCCAGCAGCGACTTTTGAACGCAGAGCCAGGAGTAACCCCTGAGTGCCATCAGGTCTGACCTAAAAACCAACCAAACAAACAAACAAAAAAAGGAAATTTAATAGATGATTCTGGGAAACTAACTTATCAAATTATTGCTTTCATATCTTTGATAGAAACACTCATATATCATTCTGCTGATTCATATTCTCCTGTTACGTTAATTGAAATAACTTTGTAAATTTTGCCCGAGAAAAGTTCTACCTTTCTATTAGTTCAATTTGACTTAGTTTGTGATATCACTCATTTTCTAATATTTTCTAGGAACTGTTTCCCTTGACTCTTTAGATCTGGTATTTTAGACTCATATTTAATATTGAATAGGAAATGACCCCCCCCCCAGTTTCTTTTTGTGTGTGGTGATAAATCTTTCCGACAGATCTATTTCACAGTGAATAATTCACCTGTATTTGGCAGTTCTGTCTGCCCATATCTTGCCCTCCTCCTGTGTTCCTCTTCTTTCCTTCCAGTTTTCTTCTTTGACAGCATTATGCAAGCAGCCCTCTGGAATTGCTCAATCCCGCTTATCTATATTCCCCAATTTGAATATCTTCTCTTAGCTTATATTTTAATTTTTGTGTTTACATGGATAGCCTTGTTCTAAAAAGATCTTGGGAGGAAGTGCTTGGAAGATATGAGGAAGACCCTCTGCATAAAGGAAGGTTAAAAATTAGGCCTCATTTATTGAAAAGAAAAGTAAAAATCTAGTGGGATTGTAAAATAAAACTAGTTCTTATCAAGCTCTTGGAAGAAAATGTATAGTGAATATTTGGGTTAGGATCTAATACTCCTCATCTCATTTAATCCTCACCAGTATCTTGCAAGGCCAATTAATAGAGTTCTGATTATTTACTGTGTGAATATTTACTGAGAACATAATGTAATGTCATTATATTAGAACTGGACCCGCCCTGTTTGTGACGTCAGGCTGGGAAGATCTGCAAATCTACGCCAGCCCAGTGGGGCCTGACTGTGAAAAACTGTGAGTGCTACCTGTGTGTCTCTCTCTCCTATCCTGTTGCCTGAACCTCTGGGCAGCGGGCTGAAAAACGGCCCCCCAAAACTCGCTCTCCCAGAGTTCCATTCCAGGGTGAGAACACCCAGGAACTCCAAACCGGCTAGAAGCAATACCTTGCAAAAGCCAGGTCCCCTGTTTGTGACGTCAGGCTGGGAAGATCTGTGAATCTACACCAGCCCAGTGGGGCCTGACAGTGAAAAACTGTGAGTGCTGCCTGTGTGTCTCTCTCCTGTTCTGTCGCCTGAACCTCTTGGCAGTGGGCAGAAAAGAGGCCCCAGAAGAGCACAGATGCTCCACTCTACATGGCTGTGTGCTCTTTCTAAGGAAAGAACACCATCGCAACAAGAAGAAAAAAATCACACTAAGGACTGTGCTGGATCACTGAAGCCCAGGATTTCTCTCTGGACTGTCTTCTCTGCTGCGCGCTCAGGTCTAAGCTTTGATCCTGTGTGAGGCTTCATCCATGGAGGACTCCATTCCTTTGTAGGCAAATCGACCCACCAGAAAGGGAGGAGCCCGAGTGTGGCTGCCAGAGGAGTGTGGACGCATACATCACTTAGCCAATGAATACCACCACAACACGTAGAAAAACCCACAATACAAGTGTGACAATGGGGAAACAACGCAGGCCAGCATCAGACATAGAGAACGAAGATGACAATTCTGATGACCAGATAATGACCAATGAGCTAATCAATCTCTCAGACAAGGGCTTTAGAAAAGCAATATGGAAGATGCTGAAAGAACTCAAAGAAACCATGGATCGAGTTGAACAGAACACTAATAAGAACCAAGAAAATATGAAGACAGAAATCACAAAACTCCAAACTGAAATAACATGCCAACTAACAGGCCTGAAAAACTCAGTAAATGAATTGAATGACAAAATGAATAAGCTCAACACCAGGGTAACAGAAGCTGAGAATAGAATTGGTGCTGTGGAAGATGAGATAAAAAACAACTCCATACAGCGGGTAAGATTGGAAAAAAACTTAAAACAAATGAACAGACAATGGAAAAAACAGTCAAAAATGGGAACAGATGAAAATAGAAGGCTATGATAAGATCAACAGAAACAACTTAAGAATCATTGGAGTCCCAGAGACCCAGAAAGAAAATGTCCAGGAAGAATCAATGGTCAAGAACATCATTAAAAAGAAACTTCCAGAGCTAAAGAATATAGGTGATCAAGTCTTGCATGCCCGAAGAGTACCAACCAATAGAGACCCCAGAAAAAAATACCCCAAGACACATCCTAGTCACAATGATGAATCCCACAGATAGAAACATAATTCTGCAAGCAGCAAGATCAAAAAAGGAAATTACATTCAAGGGATCATCCTTGAGATTTACAGCAGACCTGTCACCAGAAACACTCAAGACCAGAAAGCAGTGGTGAGATATTGTGACAAGCCTGAATGAAATGAATGCTTCACCTAGAATACTGTACCCAGCAAAACTCACTTTCTGATTTGACGGAAAAATACACGGTTTCACAGACAAAAACAGCTCAGAAACTTTACAGACTCAAAACCAGTCTTAAGAGAAACACTGAAAGACCTAATTTAAAACAAGACTAACCAAAAGAAACACCAAATTTCGATATAAAGATGGCATCAAAACCCAGGACAATTCTTTCTCTCAATGTCAATGGACTAAATGCTCCAGTTAAGAGACACCGAGTGGCTAAATGGATCAAAAAACTCAATCCAACTGTCTGTTCTCTATAAGAAACACACCTGACTAATCAGAAGAAACATAGACTCAAAATAAAAGGCTGGAGGAAAATTATCCAAGCAAGCAACACCCATACAAAAGCTGGAGTGGCCATACTAATATCAGATAATGCAAACTTTATACTCAGGAAGGTTGTAAGGGACAAAGATGGACATTATATATTAATCAAGGGGTATGTAGGGTAGGAGGAAATCACGCTTCTAAACATATATGCATCAAATGATGGTTCAGCAAAACATTTGATACAATTGTTGATAAAGCTGAAAAATAACATCAATAACAACACAATAATTGTGGGAGACCTCAACATGGCTTTGTCAACACTGGATAGGTCAACCAGACTGAAACCCAACAAGAATATACTGGACCTGAGGAGAGAAATGGAAGAAAGAAGCCTAGTGGATATATATACGACACTCCATCTCCAGAAACCTGGATACACATTCTTCTCCAATGTACATGGGACATTCTCCAGGATAGACTACATGCTGGCACATAAAACATATCTCCATAATATCAAGAGGATAGAAATTTTGCAGGCTATCTTTGTATACCACAAGGCTCTGAAATTATTTTGAATTCCAAAGGAACACAGAAGAAAAACTTTAACACCTGGAAGTTAAACAGCCTCATACTGAATAACCAGCGGGTCCGAGATGAAATCAAAGAGGTAATCAAAAGGTTCCTGAAAGCAAATGACAATGAAGACACAAACTATTAGAACTTATGGGACACAGAAAAAGCAGTACTGAGAGGAAAATTTATAGCATTGCAAGCACACATCAGGAAGGAAGAAGGGGCTTACCTGAGTAGCTTAATGATGCAGCTCATAGAACTAGAAAGTGCTCAACAAAAGGACTCAAAAATAGGGAGGCAGAAGGAAATAACAAAGCTGAGAGCAGAAATCAATGAAGTGGAAACCCAAAAAACAACCCGAAAAATCAATGAAAGCAGAAGTTGGTTCTTTGAAAAAATAAACCGTATTGATAGACCACTGACAAAACTAACAAAGCAAGAAAGAGAAAGAGAGAGAGAGAGAGAGAGAAAGAGAGAAACTTGATAACTCTTATTAGGAATGAAAAAGGAGAGATCACTACTGATATGGCAGAGATTCAAAGGGTAATCAGAAACTACTTTGAGAAGCTCTATGCCACTAAAAATGAGAACCTGGAAGAAATGGATAAATTCTTGGACTCTTATAATCTTCCACAGTTGAAGGAAGAGGATATAGCATATCTAAACACCCCCATCACTATTGACAAAATTTAAACGGTAATCAAAGGTCTGCCCAAAAACATAAGCCCAGGCCCAGATGGATTTACTAATGAATTCTTTCAAACTTTCCAAGAGGAACTACTACCAATCCTGGCAAGACTCTTTCATGAAATTGAAAAAATGGAAACACTTCCAAATACCTTTTATGAAGCCAACATCATCCACCTTGATACCTAAACCAGACAGAGATGGGAAAAAAAAGCAATCATAGGGAAAAAGAAAATGGGAGGAATTACTTTCCCCAACCTAAAACTTTACTACAAAGCAATAGTTATCAAAACAGTGTGAGATTGGAATAAGGACAGGCCCTCAGGTCAGTGGAATAGGCTTAAATACTCAGGAAGTGTTCCCCAGACATACAGTCACCTAATTTTTGATAAAGGAGCAAGAAATCCTAAATGGAGCAAAGAAAGCCTCTTCAACAACAAGTGGTGTTGGCACAACTGACTAGCCACTTGCAAAAAATTGAACTTAGACCCCCAGCTAACATCATGTATGAAGGTAAAATCCAAATGGATGAAAGATCTTGATATCAGACCTGAAACCATAAGATATATAGAACAACACGTAGGCAAAACACTCTAGGACATTGAGACTACAGGCATATTCAAGGAGGAAAATGCACTCTCCAAACAGGTGAAAGCAGAGATTAACAGATGGGAATATATTAAGCTGAGAAGCTTCTGCACCTTAAAGGAAATAGTGCCCAGGATACAAGAGCCACCCACTGAGTGGGAGAAACTATTCACCCAATACCCATCAGATAAGGGGCTAATCTCCAAAATATACAAGGCGCTGACAGAACTTTACAAGAAAAAAACATCTAATCCCATCAAAAAATGGGGAGAAGAAATGGACAGACACTTTGACAAAGAAGAAATACAAATGGCCAAAAGACACATGAAAAATGCTCCACATCACTAATCATCAGGGAGATGCAAATCAAAACAACTATGAGGTGCCACCTCACACCACAGAGAATGGCACACATCACAAAGAATGAGAACAAATAGTGTTGGTGGGGATGTGGAGAGAAAGGAACTCTTATCCATTGCTGGTGGGAATGCCGTGTAGTTCAACCTTTATGGAAAGCGATATGAAGATTCCTCCAGAAACTGGAAATCGAGCTCCCATATGATCCAGCTATATCACTCATAGGAATATACCCTAGGAACACGAAAATACAATACAAAAACCCCTTCCTTACACCTATATTCATTGCAACACTATTTACCATAGCAAGACTCTGGAAACAACCAAGATGCCCTTCAATAGACGAATGGCTAAAGAAACTGTGGTACATATACACAATGGAATATTATGCAGCCATCAGGAGAGATGAAGTCATGAAATTTTCCTATACATGGATGTACATGGAATCTATTATGCTGAGTGAAATAAGTCAGAGAGAGAGAAAGATGCAGAATGGTCTCACTCATCTATGGGTTTTAAGAAAAATGAAAGACATTCTTGCAATAATAATTTTCAGACACCAAAGAGAAAAGAGCTGGAAGTTCCAACTCACCTCATGAAGAGTGATGAGTTTAGTTAGAGAAATAACTACATTTTGAACTGTCCTAGTAATGATAATGCATGAGGGAAATGGAGAGCCTGTCTAGAGTACAGGCGGGGGTTGGTTGGGGAGGAGGGAGATTTGGACAATGGTGATGGGAACGTTGCACTGGTGTTGGGTGGTGTTCTTTACATGACTGAAACCCAAACACAATCATGTATGTAATCATGATACATACATGTATGTAATCATGATACATACAGCTTCTTTGCTCTGATTCTTGAGAAAATAACTCCTGTTGTGTGAGGTGATCACTTTTGTGGAACCATTTTCCCCTCTTCCTATAAAGTGATTTCCTTTACCCTACTAGAATGTGAAGTAGAGACTGATGGTATTCTCAGCATAAATCCAGGAAGAGGGTTGTCACCTAACTTTAGGCATTGTTTGTGATCGTGGACACATTATTTAGAAAATTTTCCTATGTAACCCATTACTGAAGGTTGAAGTGAAAATGAGACAGAAGTCACCATAGAAAACTGGAAATAGACAAGCACACATGGGCTAGGGAAAATCACTCTGTTTCTTCTCAGAGATAGACTAATCCCTGCTATTGGGGTGAAGGTGTGGGGAAAGGGGCGTACCTTTGACCCCAGTGTACCTGTTGAATGGCCCAAAAGCTCTGCCAGGCCTGATGCACACTTTCTTAGTATATACCTTCCATCCTGTACCTCACTTTGCTGTTTGCTTTTCTTGGCTTACATCCTATAGCATCAGAAAGCTTAAACAGAGGACATGTTGACAAGACAGATCCCCAAGGTGACCAGGGATGGTAATGCTTTAGAAATATTCTTTCAGATTGTCTTAAAAAGATTCATGGAAACAGAGACATATTTCAGCAGAAGGTGGTTTTCATGCATACAGCTGACCAAGGTTCAACCTCCAGTATCCCAAAATTGCCAGGAGTGATCCTTGAGCATATAACCAGGAGCAAACCCTTAAAACTGGTAGGTGTGGCCCCAAAAGCAAAGCCAACAAACAAACCCTCAAACACACACACAACACCAAAAAAAAAACTTGTTTGTAAGACTTAACAGCCTTCACAGCTTAAGAAATATTTTCCCAAAGGACAAGGGAACAGTTTTCAAGTCATTTCCTGCATGTTAAGCAGGCATTTGTTTATATTACTACCCAAGCTTTGAAACTTCAAGGAAATGTATTTTCCCAGAGTGTTAGTCTATAAAAATTTAAAATTCCTGAAAATATTGAAAGTCTATGAGACAAGGCATGCAGAAATTCTGAGAGAGGTGCAGAGGCCTCCTCAGCCTTTATTGCTGCAATGCACAGGGTGGCCCTGTAGGTCTCCCAGATACCCAAAGACCATAGTTAAAATGTAATTTTGAGCTCTTCCTGTCACAGTGAAGTCTTCTCTCCATCTCCCCTCCTCTTTCCTCTTCCATTTTGATAAGTTTGCAAGCACATTACAAACTGTCATCTCAACATCTTTACTTTCCACAATGGGCTCTCACTAGAGATCATAGCAGGTGGCAAATTGATCTGATTTATCATTATTTGCATTTTTAATTTGTGATATTTTAGGCTCAGAGAGGGTTAGTTTTTAAATAATGGGCCTTAAAATAACAGCACAAACATTAATGCATAATTCATGATATATTTTTGCCAATACTTGAGATTAACTCTTTGACACACAGAAAAGTCATCAGCACTTGAAACAGGTTGAAGTTAGAGCATTTTGGCTTTTCTCCCCACTCTCCCTCATCCTTCCCCTCTGTTGTCCTGACCAAACAGCTTGTGAATAAAGCACAATTATCAGCCTCTAGCACAAATAATTTTATCAGTAGGAAAGCATTTCTTAGTGATAGTTCTGTTATTATTCAGAACAATAAAATATTAAATAACTAAGATAAAGTATTTGTTTTTGGGCTTCCACAGTTCCCTTCATTGAGAATGTCAAATGCTTTTAAATGTAAACCAAAGAGGAGAGTGCAGGGGTATCTTTATTTATTGCCTGCTTTCTCTTTCCTTCCAAACCCCAAACATCACATTTTTGGAGGTCTGTATATATATATATATATACACACACACACACACATATATATATCCATTTATTCCACTCCCCACTGGGCCTTGCTGCTGGCCTAACTCCAAGCTAAATTAAAATGAATCCTTTTGCAACAAAACCCCACAGATTATAAAGCACACAAAGAATGATCAGGATTTTGGGAGAAAAAAATTCAAGAGAAATGGTGACACATTTTTTTTATTCTTGGTGCCATTAGTTGTAGCCCATCTGAAATAGATTTTTTATTCCCTTTCTCCTCAGGTGCCTCTACACAGAGAGAACTTTTCCATCAGGATGAAACAGCCCACAGCAGCCCATTCCACACCCATCTTCCCCTTTACGTTCTACTGTATAGATACACCAACTGAATGTCTTTTGTGGACAGTGTTTCCAGATCTCACATGTCAGTTCCTGTGGGCAGGACTAACAGAGAATACACACGGTATCTTTTAGGAGTGTTTAATAGTTATTGGCCTTAAGCAGTGAAGTATAAGACTGTCTAACTTGTATTGGTTTTATCCATGTGACCTTCTGTAGAGTCACATTTCTCCATGTATGTCCATTAAATCTATATGGCTTAGGAAGAAGTGCAACTATAGACAAAAGTTATCCCTGGATTCATCAGTTGAAAAGATGATTCTTTTAGGATCTCATTCATTCTTTATCAAGTATTCATGCACTACTTGCTAGAGTACCAAAGCGCTATGAAGGCTTCAGTGGTCACATTAAATTTGGTTTTGATTTGTTTTGAGGCCACACCTGGCAATGCTCAGGGGTTAATTCTGACTCTTCCCTCAGAAATTATTCCTGGCAGGTTTGGGGAACCAGATTAGTATGCCTGGAATGGAACTTAGATTGGCTGCATGTAAGGCAAATGCCCTACCAACTATACTATTTCTTTGGCCCAGTATCAAATATTTTATAAAGAGGGGAGAAAGCTGACAGTTCTTAGGATTTACTCATGTTTCTGTGCTCAAGGATTATTCCTGGTGGAACTCAAGAAATCTTTTGAGGTGTTGGGGAGAAAACTGGTTGGCAAGGAAAATTTTTTACTCATTACTCTATGTGTCTGGCCCCCAATAAAGTTTTAATTATTTTTCTAGACCCAGACCCAGCATTTGCCTTCCATGCTGCCAATCTGGGTTTTATTTTCAATATCCCCATATGATCTACTAACCCCCAAAAGGAGTGATCCATGAACATCACTGGGTGGGACTCTCAAATAAAATACAACAAAAAAGAAAAACACCACTATTTCTACACTAAGAATGATGACTTACTAGGAGGCATTGAATTTCATCCACAATTTATTGGACACATTGACATTGACTGCAATTCTTACTAATGGCTAGCCTATGTTCTAGGGATAGATTAAAATAAATCCCCCAAATTAGCCTGGATAACTGAATCCAGGTCTTCATGAATAATGTTCATAATCAGGAAGTCACTCCCAGAATGAATGTTTTCCTGGATCTTGGCGATGGTGTATGACATCTCCAATGAATAGCAAGGTTTTTTTTTTGAGTTCCTTACATAGAATCATCTGAAAAACATGGAACTACCAACAGTGACTCAAGTCCTTTCCAAACAGAATCACACTACCTTTTAACAGTTCAACTTTCTTTTATTACAATTTGACTTTTCTTTTGCTAAGCTGCTCTCTTATCTGAGAAAATTTATGTCAGGAATGTACATGCAAAGACATTTGAACAAGTCATAATTCTCTAAATATGTTTATGTTAACTTGTAGTATGCCACTTGGTGACAGTGTGAAAGACATTATTTTAAACAAAGTTAAGTAGGGGGATGCTAAGAGTCAGAAAGTATATATGTGCTAACTCTTATTCTAAGTAAAGCATTGTATTGTAAGAATGCATAATTGTTTATTAGGATATCTAGTGGTTCACAGTTTTCATAATTTATTTTGAAAATCAAAGTATCATGATAGATGCTTCCAACAAATGCATGCATTTAGACATTATACTGAAATACTGCACTTTAGATTTTAACAAAGGAGACAAATGGCTCAAATGAAATTTCAAGTTAACATTTTTATTTAGACAATTTAGCTCCCAAATTCTAGATAACTAGAGAATTGTATAATTATTAAGATAATTGAATACGAAAATCGTTTTTAATTTGGATTATTTTTACTTAGCGAGAAATATGTAACTTGATTTAGTTATTCTTTAAACACTGTAAATATTCAATATGAAATGTAAAGATTATTCAGAATCCCATTAAACTTCCTTGACACATCATTTGACATTAATGTAGGTAGATTGGATTCATTGTATAAAATTGGGAATTAAGAACAGAAATCATAACATTACTTGGGAGCCTCAACAGGTAATCTGGATGCCTACATCCACAAATTTCTTAAGTGTTTATGAGTAAATGTTTATGAGTTTATGGGTAATATAGGGCTTGGAGAAGTTCTAATTAATATGAATCTGAGACACCGTGGTAGAAAATGATGTGCTTCTTCAGCATATACACAGAGCTCTGAAATATAGTGTGCTTGGTCCTTTGATTCTGCCTGTGGAACATTATATTCTTTTTTATTAATATCTTTATTTAAACACCTAGATTACAAATATGGTTGTAGTTGGGTTTCAGTTATGGTACATTCCATTCTTACAGAGAATCTGCTATGGCTTTATGCATGCACTAGTGCATTGTCTGCCTCTTTAGTTTCTTGACCTCACACTTCCAGTTCTTTCATTTATTTTACTTCTGAAATAAGAAAATTTCCAAATTATTAGCTTTTTTCATTGCATCTACCAAATCAGAAACTTTAAGTGTCTTTCCATTTCCTTCATCCAAAGTCCAGATCAGCATGCAGGGTTTGTTGAGTTCTGTTCCTAACATATCTCATTAGCATACCTCCTATTTGTCCCTGCAAGAAGGGCTTTTCATCAGGCCCCTCCCTACCCCAGGCCATTTTGAACCCGTTATTCACCTACCTTCTCCAAATATCCACCTGTCTTCCTATTATTAGAATAATTTCTTCTCCATAAAACCCATCCCAGTTCCCTTAGTTCCTCTGATTCCTGAGAATAGTGTGGTTTCTGGGGTCTCCTTTGCTTGGTTCCCATCCTTGGCCTTCTAATTTTGTCCCATCCAGGAGCAAAGTATACTGCTACTTTCTTTTATAAAGTGAAGGAGGTGATATTTTTTTCTGCCTACTGCTTGTGGTACCTCTTATATCATCCAAAATATCACAAGTTTTGATTGAATAGCTGGATGAGAAATTTTGAGCGCAGCTGTAGTTTTTACTCTGGCACCCACACAATCTATGTGACTAATACCCTAATAATTCAGATAAAGACAAGGCAGTTTCTGAGAACCCCAAACTATAAACAAGATCACTGATTCACAGTTTCTGAAACTAGCTGAGAGGTATCTCTAGGGGTCTGGAGAACCCCAATATATGAATAAACCACTGACTCACAGTTCCTTAGAAATGCTGAGAGGTGGCCCTGGGTTGTGTGTGTAGGGTGAATAATGGTTTTGCTACTTACTAGTCTTCTGATACTTTTTTTTGTGCCCTCATACAAATGAAGATAGTAATGTGTACATTTCAGTGACTGGTGAGGGGATTAAACAACATCACACTTGTATCTAGTTATTAAAGCACAATAAATTGCCCACAGATGGCATTTATTAAACATCGTGTCAAGAATTATGCCCCAGTCTTCTCATACCCTATCTACCGGGATAAACAGCAATAGTCTTTCGTTTTCATTTCTATGTACTTTTTCCCCTACCCTCTGATAAAACAAGAGTAAAAGCTTGTTAAATCAGGAAAAATTGTAACCAGCTCTTTATAGCAATAGGTATCAGACCAAATCTAAGATCCAAGTTTGAGGTAACATAAAGATGTGAACAGACAGTTCAAAATCATGCAAGTGAGAAACTCAAATGTCTCAAGAACTGGACTTGGAAACAATCTCAAGTATCCTAGGAACTGCAGAGTTCCCAGCCTAGAGCTGGATTGAACCACTGGACCAGACCTCAGTATACTATTATCTATAAGACAGTTTTGCTTATCTCCTAATGTATAAATTTACACTTAAGTTTCCTCTTTGCCACATTTATATGGTAGAACCCATATTTCACCTAATGAGGTATTTTTCTCAGGCCTACATCTATCACAGGCTTAAGATTTCCCTCCATCCCATTTAATCTGATTCACAAAACTCAAAGTCCCTCACTCTTTCCTGGGACAGAAGACAACCCATTTGTCTACAGGAGACACCCGGAAGAGGACAAGGGACAATTGGTCTGTGAGGCAGTGAATGGGAAAGTTACCTTGAATTCAGTTTCAATGTTGGCTAGCCTGGCTAACTCGTTGCTTAGCTCCAGTGCGGTGAGGACGGGGTCTTCGCTGGACAGGGACAGGTAGGCAGCACTTGCCAGTCCCTTGTAGGCATTCATGCGGGAACGGGAGTGACTGAAGGAATCCTTCCGCTGCTTCTCCATGCATTCATTGCACTTGCAGAAGTAGTCGTGGGGACGCTCGATACGGGCGCCCTTGAGCAGAAGGATGTGCACGATCTCATACTCCTGGCAGTGTGCTGCCAGGATGATGGGTGTGATGTCATGGGAGAAGCGTGTGCCATCCTCATCATAAGCATAGAAGTCATCGTCACGCAGCTCCTGCTCCAGCGGGCTGAGCGTCAGGCGCTGGCCCTGTGCAAAGGCTGGGTGATTGAGGATGGCCTCCACAATGCGCACGTAGCCCTTGCTGATGGCCAGCAACAGCGCATCCCCTACCCGCGCCAGGTTCTCCTTTTTCAGTAGCAGCTCTGTGACTTCCAGATGCTCGTTGCCCACAGCCAGTTGTAGTGCGTTCTGCCCCATATAGTCCACACAGTTGAAGTTAAGGGTCTTGGACTCTTCCAGCATCTTCCTGACCACTGGGATGTTGCCATACTCAGCAGAGTCAAGGAATCTCTCTTCTTCAGGTGTCAGACTAGTGCCCTTCTCATTGAACATGTATGCGGGGCCTCGAATGGCCTGGCGGCGGCCCTTCTCCCTTAGCGTCGTATGCCTGCGCTGCATGTTTTTGAAGGTGCTGCTCCCCAGCCTGTGGGAGAAAAGGCAGAGATACTGCATTACTTTTCCTGCAAACCTGTGTGTGAGCTCTCCAGGGGGGAGATTAAAAAAATAAAAGCCTGTCTAGAGTACAGGCGGGGGTAGGGTGGAAAGGAGAGAGACTTGGGACATTGGTGATGGGAATGTTGCACTGGTGAAGGGAGGGTGTTCTTTACATGACTGAAACCCAACTACAATCATATTTGTAATCAAGGTGTTTAAATAAAGATATTAATAAAAAAGAAAAGAGTTTGAAAAAAGAAATGATTAAATTTTATCATTAACTGATATTAACTGACACTGAGATTCTGACAAATTAAATGACTGGAATTGTTCCTGTTTGAATGGAAGAATATTGATTTAGTTTTCCAAAATCTACAGTCCAGTGGAGGGCAGGCCATAGAGCAGAAGTGGAAATGTTGGTTCTGGTGGACTATGGGAGTTGTAGGTGGAGGGTGGGGATAGTGATGCTACTTAGTGAGGAGGTGGATTGTTGGTTTTATATCTGTTTGTGCAAAGCTGAGCAAGCTCTTGAACTTTTCTGTGCTTTAGTTCTCTGCAAGTTTGCCTCTACAACACGAGTGTGTGTGTGTGTGTGTGTGAGGAATGGCCATCACAAATAATGCTGCCTTTGGTTGAGTGTGTCATCCCCAGTGAACATCAATGTTCTTTGCTGACAATACTGCAGCACCACACAAGTGCAACTCGGTGCTTGTTTCTACACTTAGTGATTCATTCTCTAGGGTTGCTCCTTCCATCTGAGTCCAATGTAGCCAAAGCCTACAGGTGGGTCTAAGAGCAGTCTGGGCGCTAGGCCAGGAAGCAGCTTTCTGAGGATGCAGCCAGCATTTCTTAAGACTACAGTTTTATGATCTGGAGTTTTACATGAATTAAAAGAGCAGATTAGCTTGCAGGCCACATTCACCTCTGACTTCTTGATCATTCCTGTTATGGCATGGAGTGGAACTTAATACTGATACTACTAGTAAGGGTAAGAGTTAGCATCTATTAAGCACTTATTGTACACCAGGAACTACACAAAAAGTAGTATATTTCTATCTGTTACTCATATTATTCTGGTGTTTCCCCTATCCGTATGTCAGATGAAGATACAGATTTAAGTGGGACTGAGGGAGGGTTTAAAGTTGGAAGATCTAGGGTAGAAACCCTGGTTCCACATTTCTTAGCCTTATGACACCGGACAAGTTACCTGGCCTTTAATATGTCAGAGATGTAGAAATTCAAACTCCAAAGAATGGAAGCTGCAGTGGAATTTGAACTTGAGCCTAAATACTGCATCCCTATGAATCCTCTTAAGACCTCAGATGATTTAACTGTAAATAGACAGTTGGAATCAGATATTTCCTAATGCCCTATAAATTCAGCATCTTAATTTTTAATGATTTTTCCATTTGGTCATACCTACATTACTTGTTCTTTTCTAGTTGACCTCTTACTATTTGGTGATCAACAAATAATAATATGATGGTGTACATTTTACTCAAGAAGTAATTGTAACTACTTTTTTATGGATTGGCTTTTATTATTAGTTATATATCTATGCATTATGAATACTCAGTATTGCATGTCAGCTATTTGTAAACAATTAAGAGGAAGACTTTTAAATTAAATATAATATAATGAGATTTTCTTTAAAAGATAGTATCTTGGGAAAATTTAAAAAAATTAAACTTTATTTATTTCTGACTTCCTCAAGCCCTGTTAAAGGGTACCTTTAGAGGCCCTGTCTCTGCTTTAAAACACAGATGAGATTTCAGAGCTTAATATTGTAATTTTGTCATGGCCTCAGTCACACTTAGAAAAAGCTGCTAAACTCTTTACAGGAGCAGTTGCTTCATCTGCAAAAAGTTAAAGAAGTAATTTTGAACAGCTCTTTCAAAAGGCAACTGTGGTTGATAAATCCTAACCTCTCTGCACTATTTTACTAAAGTGCTTCGGTAAAAGACTGTTGTGGAAAATGTTATTTTTTTAAGGACTGAAACAATTTATTAAGTAATTAAGAAACTTTGATTATAGAAAGAACTAGACTAACTTCATGTTCCTGGTGTTATTCAAAGAAAAGGGATCAAGAAAAGAGAAATCCACATATATTTTAGTCAGATATGAAACAAAACAATGAAGATCCAAAGAAGCTAAAAGCAAGCAAGCAAGCAAGAAAGAAAGAAAGAAAGAAAGAAAGAAAGAAAGAAAGAGAGGAAGAAATAAAAAAGAACAAAGGAAAGAAAGGAAAGAAAAAATGAAAAGGAAAGAATAAAAGAAAGAAAAAAGGGAAGGGAGGAAGAAGGAAGAAGGAAGGAAGGAAGGAAGAAAGGAAGGAAGGAAGGAAGGAAGGAAGGAAGGAAGGAAGGAAGGAAGGAAGAAGTCATTGTTTGCTTCTGTGACTTATCGGGTAGTGTGCAGTACTTATATAGTGGGAAAGATTCTTGGAATTCAAGTTCTTGGGCTCTTCCTGAGCCTGTTCACTAAACGATGCAATCAACCTAGGGAGTGAGGCTATTTGATGATGTCCAAGTTTCACTGTGGATTGGAGTCCCACAGATCCTGTTACAGGTGAAACTTCATTGCTGAATCATAAATACAATGCTGGAATGTTTTAATAGGTTACTTTGGAAGGAGCGGAGGTGACTAAGTTGAACACTAAGCTTTGCTTCAGAGGATGCTATAAGCTTCCTTCGAAGATTCATCTAGGGGCACAGACTCAGGTGGATGTTGAACTTCTTAAAAGACTGATCTTTCTCATGGAATTTCATGACCTGCCCTTTGATGAAGCTTTTACTCATCTCAGGATTTCTTTTCTGATTTTAGCCATCACAATTTAAACTGAGAAAGGGAATTTCCTTTCAAGAGCATCTGAGCAGCGTGCTGGAGATGAAACAGCAGCTGTTGTAGAATGAGCTAGTACTTGAGCTCTATTCCTTGTCATTTTTCCATTAGTGGGAGAGGGAAGAAGATAGAGAGGAGTTCAGACACCAAGGTCAAGGGTACAGAACTATTACACAGCAACAAGCTCTGGAGAAACTAATTAAAGAAAATATAATAACTAGTGCTCTAAGTCAGAGCAGAGAAATACTTCACAGAGAGCAGTCTAAATTCATATTTTATATAAATATCTAGATTACATTACAGAAAAAGTTAATGTATTGTTGATTTCCTCATAAAAATAACACATAAGTGGACATACAAAGCAGGATATTAATATGCCTCTTTCTTAAGATGGAGAAACTAAAGTAAGTGAGACAAAGACTAATCTTAGAGCAAATCATTCCAGTACAAGGGCCTAGTTATATAACTTTCAATGTTTTCATTGTAATGTTTTATCATGGTATGTGTATAGCTAGTGCTTGTCAGGAGATAAAAATTCTTCACCATTTGTCATGTGTTTTTCTGAATGACCTTGAAAGCAGACACCCAGATGTAGTGTGAAATAAACAAATCTCTTTCCCTGCCTTTGAAACCTCAGCTTTAAGATGAATTTAGATGTTCACAAAATTGTCAATTCTGGTTCTTTCAAGCAGAATTTGTCATTGATGAGCCTTTGGGTGATGTGTACATAACTATGTATTAGTGAGACAGACTATTACTTTATTTTTTGGTGTACCTACTTTCCCTGGGACTGCACTCCCCCAAATAGGGATCATGCAGTTTATCTCCATACTGCTGGGATTCAACTGAAAGAGAGTCTATGCCGGGCACTCAATTGATAGTTGTTGACTAAATAATTTAGTGGCCAAATTACTACTTGAGTGGTATGTAAGACAGTCAGGGACTTACTCTTTCACCATTCTGGCAGTTCTCAAGGTATTTTGTAGGCCTTATCCCCACTAAAGTTTTTTGGGAAATCTTCTTTTTTTAAAAAAAATAATAAATATATTTAAGCATCATGATTATAAACATGTTTGTAGTTGGGTTTCAGTTATAAAAGAGAATACCCCCTTCAGCAATGCAACCTTCCCTCTACCAATGCCCCCTGTCTCCCTTCTTCCCCACCCCCTGCCTGCATTTTATTTCTCAGTGGCACAAACTATTCTGTGAGATTTCTTCCAATCTTTTGGGTGTTCTAGCTATAATGGGCCACAGGTATGATTTAGATACTTTTGGAGGCCTCTTATCCTTTCTAGGTGTTTCTTACTAGCTCTAGTCCCCTCTTCTTTGCCCTTGTACTTCTGTAATTATACCTTTAAATTTTTTTTATTTTCCCACTTAATTGATGTATGATTTAAAAATAAAGTTAATCTACATTTAAAGTTTTACATCCTACTAATTTACATAAACACTGTGATAGGAATCCCAACATCTAGTTAATTAACTTTCATTTTCTTTTTTATTTATATTTATTTTTCACTGAAAACATAGAGATTTTATGACTTTAGTAAATTTTATTATAATACAGTATTACCAGATAGTCACTATGTTGACTCTTAGAGCTTCAGACTATATTCATATTATATCAGAAAGTCAGTACTCTCTACCAGACTTCTTTATCCACCCATTTGAATATATGCATATCACTTGTCACATGGGTCATAAAAATCCACCAATGTTAATATGTTCAAAAGATAAAACCATTTCAACCATAATAACTGTTGTCCAAAGCTTTAACTCACAATTTATTTGTGTTGCTCTGATGAACTCTGGGGATTCTTGTCATAGTTTTGGACCTAATAATGAGAAAATTGATTTTCCCTAAAAAGACTGTTCACATCTAATTGTCTCTCACTTTACTATATCTTTTTCCTTAAAAATGAACTTTGAATACAAATGCATTTTATTTGCATGTATTGTTAAAGTATTGAGTGCTTAGACTCATCAAACACCTCAATTGAGATAGTGCTTTTAATTTCCCAGAAATGCATACATTGACATTTGGTGTCATTGAGAAGAAGGGTTCCAGTGGAACAAAACTGTATTGGAAAGGAGGGCTGATTATTAGATTCCTCTTGATCCCTCCAGTTGCTATTTTTATCAGGCTGCTCTTACAGATGCAACAGCCAGTCTAAAGAAACCAGATGTCAGTGATCTACGAAAAGTGTCATTCTGTCCCCTCACTCCAGCTGCAAGTGAACATCACCATAAAGCCTTTTGGAAGACTAGGATTATGGTTGATGACCAATGAAGAAAAGACTATTTAAACTATAATGGTTATTTGAAGGACTTTTGTTTTTGCTCATTTTAAAACAAATAAACTGCACAAACACCACAAGGTTCTATGAAAATTTTTTAGTTCACTCTATAATATTCAGTCTGTAATGTACTTCAACTCAGCACAGAATTAAACAAAGCCCACTAACTGGGACTGTAACAGTTCAGCTCTGTGTGTCCTCTCTTAGTGTACATGATTTGAGTCAGAGTAGCAGTGTTGAAGTAGTCAGTGATTTGTTATCTTCCTCTAACCCTCACATCTCTCCTCAAAAGAACTGGAATTAAAAATTGTGCTTTCATCTATTCAGAACCATGGGAAGATATAGCACTGTTTACCAAATACACTTGATATTGGAAAGTCTCTGTCTGTGAATATTCATGAAAATAATTTCCATAATATCATGTTCAAAATCTTAGATACTAAGACATTTAAGTGTGCTAAAATACAGTTGCTTACACTGTATTCTGTATGATACATCCAGCTTACAGTGTAAAAATGAAAGTTACTGCACATTGCCATGCACCAGATATTATGCTATTTGAAGTATTTTAAACTCATGGAATGCTATATATTATAAACTAAAGTTCTTTCCTCAATTACTAAGCTCAGCAGTTAGCATTTATTTCACATTAACCACATGCCAGGCACCATGCTGACAACTTTACATGCATTATTATTTTAAATTCCCATAAGCTGCCACACATTGCAGGTGTTACTGCCACTCCCATTTAACAGGTGATGAAATGAGGCTTAGATAAATCATTCATCTTTGCCAAGGATCCACAGTCTGTGAATGACTGGTTCTTGATTAGGAGTCTAATTTGTCTAATTTCAAAACCCATGATTTTTGTCAGTATGCCACTAACAACTACTTTCCTACTATATTTAAAATGTCTCCTTAAGACTAGCACACATCACAAAGAACAAGGACAATCAGTGCTGGCGGGAATGTGGGGGAGAAAGGAACTCATTCACTGCTGGTGGGAATGCTATCTAGTTCAGTCTTTCTGGAAAACAATATGGAGATCCCTCAAAAAACTGGAAATTGAGTTCCCATAAGATCCAGCTATGCCTCTTCTAGGGATATACCCCAGAAATACAAAAACACACTATAAAATTGCCTTCTGCACACTATATTCATTGCAATGTTATTTACAATAGCCAGAATATGGAAACAACCTAGATACCTGACAACTGATGAGTGGCTAAAGAAGCTGTGGTACATATACACAATGGATTACTATGCAGTTATCAGGAAAAATGAAGTCATGAAATTTTCCTATACATGGATGGATATGGAAATTATTATGCTAAGTGAAATAAGTCAGAGAGAGATAGAATGGTCTCATTTATGGGTTTTAAGAAAAATAAAGGACATTATTGTAATAGTACTCAGAGACAATAGAGATGAGGGCTGGAAGGACTGGCCTGCGATATGAAGCTTACTACAGAGAGTAGTGAGTGCAGTTAGAGAAATAACTACACTAACAACTATGACAGTGGTTATGAGAGAAATAGAATGCCTGTATCAAATACAGGCAGGGGGTGAGAGAGGAAACAGATGGGGGCACTGGTGGTGGGAATGTTGCACTGGTGAAGGGGGCTAATCTTTTTTATAACTGAAACCCAACTACAAACATATTTGTAATCATGGTGCTTAAATAAAGATATTAATTTAAAATGTATCTTTAACCTGTAATATTTTCCATTAGAGTATAAGAACCTTGAAGGCAGAGGAATTACTTATGTACAAGGCTTATGCACTAACAGTCAACACTCCTGATGCCTGGCATATTGTTGTTCCATTAAATGATTTTCTCAGTTCTTAGATACTCGAATTTGAGTTGCTCTTGAAAGCAGACCAGTAAAATAAAAAATTTAATATTCACAAGTGTCCTCTTTATAAATACAGGACTATGTAGTTCCATAACTATTTCCTTATTTTTACTGATAAATTTGAATTTCAAAGAAAAGTTAGTTTCCAATTAACAAGATCACAAAGAATAGTCCATAAGTTGCTAAATGAAATGGTGAATAGATAGTATCAGAGCTTATATTAAATCCTTTGGATGATTATCAGAATACTGAGAGAATTCCACTTCTTTAAAAAATAGCCCTGAAAAGGGATTGGAATCATAGAACAGCAGGTAAGGTATTTGCCTTTTAAATGGATGACATGGGTTTGATCCCCACAACCCATATGACCCTCTGAGCTTGCCAGGTGTGATTTGAGTGCAGAGCCAGGAGTAATCCTTAAGCACCTCTGAAAGTGATTCAAAAACAAAACTTTAGGAATGATAAAAAAATAGTACTGAATGTTTTTATGCACTTAAAAAGATATCCTACTTATCTATTTAAGTATCATGGTCCAAATTTGGCTGAATAAGTTGTAGTTTCACTATTAACAATGAATTTTATGAATTGTTTAAGCTTATTGCATTTTGTAATAATTGTGCCTTAAAGAATTCATACTCCTAACTAAAATAGTGCCACTAATTTGCTTGTAGTACACATATATTTTGAATAAAACAAAAAACAATCTACCCCACCAAATATGTGAGTTTATCAGATAATTTAGGAAGCAAAATATTTATCTCACTACACTTATTATACTCCATAGCATTGAGATATACTTTTTCAAACAATTAAACTGTTGGATTAAAAATGTTTCTTAGATTTAAAGAGGCAATGTTTTGGGGTCAGAATAATAGAATAGCAGGTAGGACATTTGCCTTGCATGCAGCCAACTGGGTATCTTGATCTTTGACATCCCCTGTGGTTTCCCCAAGCACCATCAGGAAAATTCCTTTAGTGTAGAACTAGAAATAATCCCTGAGCACAGCTGGTGTAACCCTTCCCCCAAAGATAAGTATTTTATTGATTCTGCTTGTTCATAAACAATTTTCTACCAAAGACAGCAGATAACAGCATTAGACCAAATGTTATTGTCAGTATTTTCAACCTCCTCTATGAACTAGCCACCTCAATATAAATGACACTTTTAATACATTTCTTTTATACTTTCTTATTTTTTAACTTTGTCTTTTTGGAACTAAGGAATTATGGAACTGAATATCTTACCAGTTAGAACTGAAACAATTCTGATATTGCATGCTTTTTTTTTTTACTTACTCCCAACACATTTATCCTCGAATAAAATAGAAAATAGATATGTATACTATCTCGAGTGACAAAATGACCTGAAATGAATATGCACTAGCCAGAAAGTGATGAGGCCCTTAAGTCGTGAAATGGCAATCCTAAAAAATAATTAAAGAAGCATGCTGAATATTTATCTGGATGGAGAAAAGTGCTTGCCTTTCCCAAAAAGAGGTCTGGCAACTCTCACCTAGGATGCCACATGAATCTGTGACTAGACTCAGTGGGGCGCCACCGAGTTCTTCAGGGTTTTTTTCTGGGTTAATTATTGCTTAAAGGAATCAGCTAGTCTACATACCCGTAGGCTTGGAACAAGTGTTTTGGGAAATACATGTTTGTGAAATGATCTGTCCACCAACAATGGTTGGTAATTGTAGCATAGAAACCGTGGTAAGTTGGAAAATAATTGAACTAATACCATGGCTTGAAAGAATTTAGCGTATAAGTTTGAATCATAGCCATAATAAATATCCTGGATTTAATATAATTCATTCATAAATTCGAGAGGTATACCCTCTATTTCAGGAAATAGGACCGACCAGCAGGTGGCATTCTGAGGCAAAAATTCACTGAATTTTCCCAGACAGGGTCAATCATTATTGCCTCTTTTAAATCTACCCTGAATCCATTAAGCTTTTAAATTGCAATTAATGCCAATAGTATCCTGGTTATGCCTATTCAATCGTTCTTAAGTGTTTTTTACAGCTTCACTCTTAGAGGGGAAGATTCTGTGTTCTAGAGTTGCAAAGGTTGTGTCAAAACCCTGCTCAGATTACATCTGTTATTAAGAGCATATTCATTATATGAAATGGATGTCTAAAGGACATACTTTCAATGAAGAGAAGGAGAAACGACCCAATCTTTGTTTCTTCCCACCTGTAGTTCTTTAATAGGAACTACTTATTATAAAATAACCCCATCTTTCCCCCCTCCCATCTGTACATGGAGATGAAGACAACCACAAAAACATCACATCAAATAGCTGAGTTATTGGGGTGGGGAAAAGAAACCACGCACATACTCTATTCCAGAAATAAAACTACACTCCGGTCAAAAAAAGGACTGGACTGCTAAGTTGAGTCGTTCATTTCTAAATGGCCTTGTAAACTTATACTTTAGTGAAAAGGAGAAAAAAAATCCCCTACAGATGCAATATATGAGAACTATTTCAAATCCCGATTTACAGCCCAAAATCCAAATATGCACGAGAGGGAGAGGACAAATAAATAAAAGTTTAATTCCATATTTTAGTGAGCTAACAACCTCAGCTGGAAAAAAATCAACATGAAAGAATTGTCGTAGCTGCTTACATTGAGGGCGAAATACGCAGGTTCTAGATGACTGGAATCCGGTGTTGAGTCTCTGGAATCTGGCTCCCCATGGGTGGTAGCCGAGGAGGCGCCTCTCTCCGTGGTGCTGAAGTAAAGAGCTGGGAGAGTAAGTGGAGTTGCGAGGACGTGAAAGCGCGCTCCTCGGTCCTTTGTGCTGCAATGGTAGAAATTCGCCTTCTGAGGCAGACTCACGTTACTGTTCTATTTTCTGATCTTGGGGGAAATTTCCGAGGGAACATGACGGAGAAGAAGCTCTGTGTGAGACTGGCATGCAGCGTGGTGCTGGTTTGACAGTCCCCACCCCCTCTCTCAGACAGTAGCTCTGAAAGGGAGGTAGCAACTCTGCCTTCCTACCACAGCGCTTCAGAATTTCTACCTGACCTCTTCTTGCCCCAGAACAGAATATCAAAGCATATCACACACAGTCATATGCAGATAGCAGTTTCTGACTTTTAGGGAAGAATATCCACATGTTAAAGAGGCACGAGTTAGTTTTTTCTTTTCTTCTTTTTTTAACCTGTTGTGTCTGTGCATACTTAGGGAAGGAAGGAGTTGAGAAAACAAAAATGCGAGGACACAGAGGAATAACTGAAATAGCTTTCTAAAAAAATAAGGTGCAGGTTACAGATGATTTTACTTTCTGTGAATGATGCATCTTCTGACCGTACTTTTTGTTTTCCAATCTCTTAGCTTTGTCTGTGATCAGGAAAAAAAATAGCAAAGAGGCTGCAGAGATAATAGAACAGGTTTGGTGCTTGTCTGGCTTGCTGCCATCATGGGTTCGATTTCCAGTATCTCATATGGTTCCCCAGTGCTCCCTAAGTGTAGAGCTCCAGAGTAAGCACTGAAAAATGCTGGGTGTGGCCCCAAAACAAAAAGGATAATAAGAAGGTTTCGAAAGCATTCATTTTTATTTGTAACTGTTCACTTTGAAAGGCAAGTCTGAAAGTAAAACCCATTTTCTTCTCTGTCCACACAGTCATTTCACTAATAACTATGCTATCAAATGGGATATGAAGTTTAAATGCTAAAGGTAAATACCTTTTATAAGTAATAGCTTAATTGGAGATAAACTTTCATAACTAAAACAATGCCTGTGTGAGTGAGTAAATTATCCAGGATTTTGCCCAGGATCTTCCTGGGCCACTTAACAGTAAATCTTGGTGATTTTTCTTTGAAGCGAACTCATGGATTTATAACTGTAGTCAGTAGACCGTCTGAATGTGAAAATGCAATACTTAAAATTATGTGGGGCCCGGGAGATAGCATGGAGGTAAGGCGCCTGCCTTTCATGCAATAGGTCATCGGTTTGAATCCCGGTGCCCCATATGATCCCCCATGCCTGCCAGGAGCAATTTCTGAGCATGGAGTCAGGAGTAACCCCTGAGCACTGCTGGGTGTGACCCCCCAAAAAAAACAACAACAAAAAAATTATGTAATTTTTTAAAAAGTTATTTTATTTAGGGGGGCATTCGTGGTGGGAATGTTGCACTGGTGAAGCGGGTTGCTCTGTTTATTTCTGAACCCAACTACAATCATGCTTGTAATCATGATCTTGAATAAAGATTTTATAAAAAATTAGTTTATTTAAAAAATAGTATCGCACAGTTGACATAGTTGATTATAATACATTTGTTTCCAGGTGGGAATGTTGCACTGGTGAAGGGGGGTGTTTTTTAATCACTGAAACCCAACTACAATCATGTTTGTAATCACGGTGTTTAAATAAAGATATATTTTTTTAAAAAAAGGAAGAATAGTAAAGAGAAAGAAAAGAAGTACAGTAGTTTTGTGAAAATTATTCTATCTCCAATTAGGTCATTAAATAATTGTCAGAGGCTTAGTAAATAAACTCTTGATGCTAGTTGACTATTTTCTTACTTCATTTGTTTCTGAACATTAAGTTACTTCAAATACCAATCTGACCAAAAACTCCAAATAGGTTGGTATTTAGTTAATATCACTAAGACCTTTTTTTTTAGAGTGACTGCATGTACCCTTACCTTACCTTCTTGTACTTCCAGAAGACCTGGCAGCTGAAGCAATGCCCATAAATGAGTTACCATGTAGGCACCCAGTCAACTGCATAGACTCACTCTTTTTAAAAAGAGATATAAACCAAACTGTGAAAAATTATGGGCACACCAGCCACACAATTGAAATCTAGCAATCTTAGGAAACGAAAGTGGGTAAAGTCCCTGTCCTGCCAAAGCCATGCCTTATAATTGCTGCTTTAACAATGGCCTTGTTTCACCACTTTACTATGGCTCTCTGTAGAGGTACCAATTTGACCAAAACTCTAGATATGCTGGTATTTGGAATAATATCACCAGGATATTTTTGGAGTGAATAGGACACCCTCCTCCCACCTTCTCATACTTTCAGAAGACCCATCAGCCAAAAATATGCCCTACAAAAACTGCAGTATCATCAATAGTGCTTGGGATTCCCAGACCATGCACTACACTTGTGACCATTGAGTTTTATTTAATACTGCCATCCCCATAGGAACACACTAATTTAGGATTATGTAGTTTGCCATGTACTTTGCTATCATAGAAATTCTTTGTGTATATGAAAATCATATTTCATTTGGTTTATTAGTTCACTGTAAGAAATGGTTTTGGGGAACAATATGTTATCGTGGTGTCTGAAGAAAAAAACCTAGAATTTTGATTTACTTACCGAATTTTTATTTACTTACCTTAGACACAATACTTACTTTATGGAATTCTAGTCTCCTTATTTGTAAAGAGTAAGGACTGATGGGTATAATAATGCCTTTTTTATTATATGGTAATAGTTAATTGAAATAATATATGAAACATCAGTATGAATTTGCATTTAAGAGGCACATGTTAAGCTTAAGTGTTTTCCACCCTTCATGCTCAAGGGAAGTTAAAATAATTCTCTGATTAAAATCTCCCAAAGTTTAACAAAACTATCATTACTTTTAAGTCTCCATACAAATGTTCTAATGCTTATCATAATGCTTTATTGAATAGGACATCTTTATTTGAAAAGAAATCTTGAGATTTTCTTCAAATTTTTTTATAGTTGAAAAGTAATGAATTTTTATTTAACTTCTCTCTCTATTTTAATTGTAATTTAGATACAGAGGCTACTGTAGTGTTATATATATTGGTATTGATGTATAGAGTTACTACATACCACTGCCACTGTAGCATGCTTGACCCTTCAATACCACTTTCCTCTCTCACCTCCGACATGATCTTCTTTCTCTCCTACTTATCCTCCAGTTTTTTTCTTTTTTTTGGTTTTTGGGTCACACCCGGAAGTGCTCAGGGGTTACTCCTGGCTCCATGCTCAGAAATTGCTCCTGGCAGGCATGGGGAACCATATGGAGCACCGGGATTCGAACTGATGACCTTTTGCATGAAAGGCAAAAACGCCTTCCCTCCATGCTATCTCCCGGGCCCCATCCTCCAGTTTTTAATGATTGACAGTTGTAGTTTGGTACACACTGCACTTCACTACACACTACATCTACGTATGTACTCCAGACATTCTATATATGTTCATGTTGCTTCTAGTAAACTTATTTGTTGAGCCTCTCCCACCAAAGTGTCACACTATTAGTTTGTATTCTAGTATACAAGATTTGCTAGTATACAAGGTTAGATATTGTCCACATTCTTGACTTAACAGATGAGTGAGATAATCTTGTGTTTGTCCTGCCTCTGAATTACTTTGCTCAGCATGATACTCTCCAAATCCATTCAAGTTGTTCTGAACTATAAATTTTCTTGTGTCTGCTTAATATTTTATTGTTTATATATGCTGCAACTTCCTTATCTATTCCTTTGTTATTGGGCATTTAGGTTATTTCCATATCCTTGCTGTTGTATTAAGCACTGCAGTAAACACTGGTTAGCATACACATGTTTTCTAATTCATGTTTTTGGAGTAAATATTTAGATGTGGGATATCTGGGTCAAATGGGAGTTCCAGCTTCTATCTAGTTTTTGAGATCACCATATTGTTTTCCATCAAAGCCAGATGAGGTGACATTTCCATCATCAGTGAATGAGGCTTCATCCCCATTAACTCTTAGTGGCTTTCTATTTATTATTTATTTTTAATTTTTATATATGCAATTTTCACTAGTGTGAGATAATATATCCATGCCATTTAATTTCTGTTTCCCTGGTACTAACTGGAGGAATTTTATTTCTAATCAGATAAAGAAAAAATATAGTTGATTTATTGGACTAATGTGCTAGTCAATTAAGGTCTCTTAGTAGTACTCTGAAATGAAGAACAAAATATTTCTAATACTCAATACTATATTACAGAGCTGCAAAGTGAAAGAATTAGATCAGACACTGATAATATCATTGGATCAGGATCCTCATTGCTATGATTAGTGAAGCCTTATAGGACAAGATACCCTTAATTATAAAATATCTTTTAAAGAATTCTAGGCTGTGGATTTCAGTTGATAGTGATGCAGAGGAAGTTTTGTTCTAGTCCATTGTTTATCAGTAACCAAGAGAATATTTTCATGAAATTATGACATGAACTTTGTTCCTATTTCCACTAATGATGAGCTCATTAAAAATAAGTCATATTTTTAAAAAGTGTGTCAGGGATGGCATACCAGTTATGTTTCAAGAAAATAAGATAATTAATAGTTATGTCAACTGAAAACAGGCCAGAATCAGTCCTTACAGCTTTTCAAAAGTGATAGCACAAGAAGATGCTCTTTGGAGGCTTTGACCTTCAGGATTTCATTATTTAAAAGCCTGAACAGTTCTAAAATATATTATGAATGACTTGATCCACTGTGTAAAATATTATGATGAAATGGTTACATATGAATGAAATACTATTCTATGTAAACTGAAGAATTAGCTAGGACTTTGTTGTCAACAGTGGAAGTTCCAAATATATCCAGCTCTCAGCTGGAAGAAGGCCAAGATTCCTATGATGTATAATGCATACTCACCCAGTAGACATGCACAGCAGTGCCTCTGTTCTATCACTCTAGTCTCACTTTTTGTGTTCTAATTCCCCTTTTTCCATTTCTCAGCTTTATCTCCTATCAAGGGCAAGTTAGAACAACCCGCTTCTTGTAGAGTTACAGTGAAGATAGGTGGAATCAGCTCACACCAAGGGCTCAAGGGAAGAAGGACTAGTGGTAGGGTTCAGCAAAGATCAGCTTTCATTTCCAACTCCATGACTCATCTTTGAACATGGTGATGGCCTGTGGGTCTCGGACTTTGAATGCATGGTTCATGTTCACCTAGTCAGTCTGCTAAAAATACAGAAATATCACCCCCAGTAAGACCCCCAGAAATACAAACTTCTGGTCTTTCTTTCTCCCAAACTCCAAGATTTTTTTTATGATTCTGACATGTCTTTTACACATCATCTTTGAGGGAAGAAATGCTCATCTCTATTGGAATACTATAAGGTTATTTTAGAAACTGAGACTATGAATATGAAATTTGTTTTAAACACCTGAATTCCTTGGGGGCACTTCTTCTGACTTCCCAGAACACTCCTAGTAGCCGTTGTTACTTTGTTTGGTTACTATGTATTTTACCTAGATAAAAACAGTGATAAACTGAGGAGACTTCTTACACATTTGATTTCAGAATTGATGTGAATTAGTTCCCATTGAAAATTAATTTGAGGTAACATTGTAGAAGCAACTATGTTGAATTCATTTGAAAAGAAGAAAAAGTGTTCCCATCTTGGTGACACATTATCACTACTGGAATTCTCTAGGAAGAGCACACAATCTGATAAAATATTGTTGCTTTAGAATGTTCTCAGTTAATGAAAAATCAACTTTATTCAAAAACAGGTGGAGAGCGACCAGGGAGACTTAGTTTTATGGAACTTCATCTGTCTTTCAATTTGGGTCATTACTTTGTGGATTTCACAATTGTATTATAAGACTTATATTCACTGTAATTGTTAATTAATCAAATAGCAAACAAACTAATATGAAATAACTATATAGAGCTTC